>PVKU01009415.1:0-62161 GCA_004027475.1 Anoura caudifer
CAGCTTTAGATAAAGGATACCTCAAGGACACTCAACCCTAGAGTTATTTTAATTAGTTTTGCATCAGCTTCTGTACCTCCCGCTTTTGCTACGTAGGGAAGGGTGTCCAGAAAGCAATAAAAGCCCTGCTCAGCCAAGGCTTGGGGCTCAGAATTTGGGGTCTGTACTCCTCTGGGCCCGTGCACGTTAATAAAGGGTCATGCTCTGCCATCCAACTGCGTGTTGAGTCGTTTCCTTCCGTAACAGTGGTGTTATGAGAGGCTGCATTTGGCTTTTAGTGAATTTTTATTTTAACACTCTTTCAATGTGTTTGCCCATTTCATTATGGGCAATTCATGAGGTTTTGGGGTCTCCCCTTGCATGCATTGACCAATAGTATTGTTTTTAAAGTATACATCTTTCATTTCACATAAAAATAAATTTAAATTACTTTCAAATTTGTGACATAATATTGAATTTGGTGATGATCAAGTATGTAAATTAAAATAACAATGAGATGCCATTTTTAAATGTCAGTATAATGGAGCCAAATAATTTATAATATACATGGTCCAAAAGAGTATAAGAGAGCCTGAAATCTCAGATGCTCTTACTGACACTCTGAATCTTCACTAAAGTTTTTTGTTTGTTTGTTTGTTTGTTTGGTGGTTATGGGGTAAAGAAAATGGCCAATCTTTGGCAGTTTTTAAAATACACATGGGCTGTGACTTACCAATTATATCTCAATAATCCGTTCTCTACATATATTGGCATGCAAGAACAAATAATGCATGCAGTGTACTATTTTTAGCCTCATCTGTTATTGCAAATATATTTATGCTACAAATGACTGTAAATAATAGCTCTTTAACATTAAAAATCATTACATCATGGCCCAATGCATGATAAACATAGTAAGACCAGTGAGAAAATAAAAATAATTATGTGTAATTCACTTATTTCTTTGCAATTTCAAATTATTCTATCAATATTGATTTCTCCCCTCTGCCAGTCTGCTTCTTCACCTCTGTCCATCTTGTAGTAGGTTATTACGTGGGAGTAACTGCTCAATACTTCATTAGAGGGAAAACCTAATCAGCACTGGGAAAGTAAAAAGATAGTGATGAAAATGGTCATAGGGTTTAAAATTCTCAGTTATATTCAGTGGAATATATTTGTGTAAATTTGCTTTTTTTTACATTTACCACAATTATGTGATTATATCTATCTCTTTGATCCAAAAATGCAGAATTAACTGCCTAGGCAAACTTTGGATAAGCACCTTCAAACACAGGCACTGAAAATTAATATCATTTCACTTAATTTATCTAGCTAATTCTATTTAGATGATATACTCTGCAAACAAACTTAATTGTTTATTTTTGTGAAAGAATGGTTCATTTATATGGTTTGAGAGCATGTGATTTGGTCTATTTTTACTGAAATGTGTATCAGTAGTGTATTAAGCTTTTAAAAAATCTAATTGCAGGGGAAAGGTCTCTATGAGCTTATCTATTTCAGATGAATTTAAGATACTAATAAAAGATAGTTTCTTTTACAAGCTTATAATCACCTTCCTCTAAGTAACCTTTACAAAAATGTATGTGCTCTTACTATTATTATTTTATCATAGAAAATATCCATTGTAAAGTATTTAGACAAGTTTTTTAAATTTAAATATCTTATCTTCTTTCAAAACTACCTATTGGTATACTACCCTATCTAGCTGGTGTGGCTCAGTGTTTTGCATGCTGGCCTGTGAAGTAAAGGGTCCATGGTTCAATCCCCAGTCAGGGCCACATGCCTGGGTCACTGGCCAGGTCTCCAGTAGGGGGTGCACAAGAGGCAACTACACATTGATATTTCTATCCCTCTCTTTCTCCCTCCCTTCCCTTCTAAAATTAAATAAATAAAATCTTTTAAAAATCTACCTATTGGTATATTATTTCACTGTAATTTTCAACAATTAAAAGACTCCTTCATAATAATCAAAAGTTTCCATAAATATATACTTCTTATTTATAACAATGTTTAAAATTATGCTGTATCAAAACAAGAAACATACTTGTTCTTCAGTTGATTTTTAGATGGTCTTGTCTTTTTTTGTTGTTGTTAAGAAATCTATTTGGCATTACTGATAATTATTATCCTGTTCCCTGTGGGGTTTCTCTTATTGTCAGAGTCCTGGTACTGTCCAATTGCCTGGATAAGCATTGCTGATAAGTACTGTAATTATGTTTTTTTTCATTTAAGAGAGTATATTCTTAGCACAACAGAATATCTAAAAACTAAAAGTTTTGAAATGTTTCCACTTATAATAAAATAATATTTGAAAAATAATTTACAATATAAAAATTTTAGTTATCCCATAGTATTTTATTTTATGTCTAAGCATATTGGACTCTTTATTAAATTAGGTTCAAAGTAATTACATATCTTGATCAATTTGTTGTAAAACAGATTAAATACACTAATAATTGAAGAATGGATAAATGTTTCATGGTAAAATGGGTAGCTCTTCACTTTTGTAATTTCTAGAAAGAAACATTCTGAAATTGTGTCTAGTGGATTATTGTTCCTTCCGCTTGGACATAATTAAAAGAGTTCATGATTCCCCTATATATTGGTTAGAAGAAATGATGCCAATCACTTTCTAATTTAATCATTTCAATAGAAAGTATTTGCATTCCCAAACTAACAATAACCTGATGTCTTGAATTTCTGTCTTCTTGATGTTATAATTTTATTGTTTTTTTCTGTGATACTCACTGCCCAGTGTTTATTAAACTCATCAGAATCACAGAGTTTGATGTAGGCTTCTGATTCTCAGATGTCTATTTTCCAGAAGGCTGAATTCAGATATCATTTTTCTTGATCTTTGACTACAGGATTAAACAGTATTAATAGAGAATGCGTATGTATGAAACAAGATGACAAGAAAAAAAGAGTATGTAATGCAAAGAGTAAGTTTTCCTTAAACTGTTGCTGCCATCGACTGCCCTGATATGGAAACACCTGCTGTCCAGGTTCTTTTGCCTTTTTCCAGAGATATTCTAGAAAAATAGGCAATGGAAATTCTCTTTCTCTCCTTATATGTTATCTTACATTAAGATACCTATTTAAATATAAATGTGCATGAATTTCATGTAAATGATAAGATACTCTATTTGCATATTCTTTTCTACACTTTCTTAAATCAAAAATGTGTCTTGAAAATAGTGCCTATAACACTGTAAGGCTATGTTTAGGAATCAATTCACTACACTCACCTTAAACTACATTAAAAAAAAATATATGATCGTTATATCATATGAGTTATATCGTACACTTTAGAATGTGATTAGATCACCAATGAATTTATTCCCAGGGTAATAATTTTTATATACAATCTTAGGAATCATGATTGCATATACTATAAAAATTATAAATCCAATATTTTAGACTCTCTTTAAAACTGTAGCTGGAGAACCGACTCAAAGTATCTTAAGTATGACCTATGATGAAGCCAGTTTGCAATGAGTCATGTAAGACACAGTAACTATAAATAAATGGGTTGTAAATAACCTACTACTTCTCTGCTGTAGCCCTTTAGAAGGCTGACCCACAAGGTAATGGAGAGTTTTACAAGTGGATTTGCTGCTAAGCGTTCAGTCTAAAATCCCACTTTAGGTTTTTGTCTCACTATCTCTCCTTCTATCAGAAATTGATTGATATCACGTGATGCATGTTTATCTGTCTAGTGTTACAGCTCATGATCCGTACAATCAAATCCTGATCTGTAGTGTATATTTTATAAGTAAGTCGCTGTGATACATGGGGCCTATCAGGCAGTAAATAATGGTCTGAAGCCCTGACCCAATTAAGTACTGGTATGCTACACTGTCCATTGTATCAATTAAAAAGAAAACCAATTACACATTATTTTATAAGCTACATTTCTTTCATTTTGTGTATGCAGAATATCAGTTGCTAAACACACACAGTTTTCCTTATAACTGCAGTAGTTTTAGAAACAGAGAAAATGAATTGTTTTTGCTGATTCTACTTAAAATTTGAATAAACATAAGGCATTTATAAGATAAAGATAAATATCACATACAAACCTTGAATATATAACCCTCTTCAGATTTACTATCAAAAATTTGCCACCTTTAATCTGTTTCTTTAATTGAAACATAGTTGTTAGGCCAACAAAAACCCTACTGCAGTCTCATGGGTCGGAGGTGCTCATCCTACCTTTGAATCTCGAAAGGTCGTTTGGAGACTGGTGTGAGCACTGCTTTACGACACTCTGCTGCTCTCAGGTAAAACACCCACGTGTTTTACTTCAATGTATCATCCACTCTAACCCTCTTCCGAATAGGTTCCTCTGCCATATCTGCCCAGGTGTTTTTATACCTCACTCACAGCTGCTCCCTTTATTCTGAACTTCAAGTAACAGCAAACTCAAACAGTCATATGCATGGTCCCTCCAAAGCTCCAGAGAAGGTTCCTCAGCTTCCTTATCTTCAATGCCTTCCATTTACACTTTACTTCAGCAATTCTGTGGTAGAGTCGGCAGCCCATACACGTTCAAATAATCACCCTTATGTCTCCCCTAGTTATTATGGGCATCCTTAACCATAAACTCTGCTGAAGCCAAACCTCCTCTATGAAATTCAGTCCATTTTATGGATGATGAATCAGTCATCCAGAGACTCTCATCCCCCAGGTGGTATTCCTGGTATCTCCGTCCTTACCTCTGAACACCTCAGTCCATCTGAGGGGTCCTGAAGAACTGAATAATGAAATGGAAGGAGTCAAGGGGCTCCCAGAAGGCTGCTGGGTCGGCAGTAGACATTTTCACCCCTGACCTTTGAGGGCTCTGCCGCAGGAAGGATGTACAAGGCGCTCTCTTTGTTCGGATACAATGGATCCTTTTATCACCTTGTGTAAATGTGCCCTCTGGCGTGATGTCTGCAGGAAGAAAAGAGGATAATCATAGATCTTCTTAGCACAACAAAGATGACATGCCCAAGGTGACTTGCTGTATCTAGACATAAAGGACAAAGAAAAACCTGGCACAAAGTTCGATGTCCTAAAAGCAGTCAGACAGAATTGTTTGTGTCACTCTTTTCACATTGAAAATCATCTACATGTTCGAATGGTTTATTTTCCTTCAAATTAACTTTTAGTAAAGAGATGTAATTGTAAAACACATTTAAAAAATATATATATATCTTTTTATCATAGATCCTATCTAAATGATAACATGATAATTCATTGTACTTTTTCTGTGTATTATATACATATACATTGCAAATTAAGATTTTTGAAGAACAGAAAATGACTTTATTAGGTAACATTGAAAATAACACTAATATGTAGTAAGTTTAAAGTACAGGTATTCAGTATCTCTGTTCATATATCGTCATGCATATAGATACCCACATACAGCAATATAAACAGATTAATTTAAACGCTTATTATTTAACATTGTTATCTGAGCCGCCCAAACAGATTTTATCTAAAGATCTAAAGATACCTTACTAATTTATTCACTTCTATAGAAACTCAGCTTTATATTGTATTACTCCTGAAGGACACAAACAAATCAGTGAGCCGATCCCTGACATGTTTTAAAATTCTGAATGTTACATCCTGTATCTTCAAACTTGGTCTAATCTCTAGATTAATATTTTTGTTCCCAAGAAATCTCTGCATTTTTCATTATTTGTTTTCATAGGCAGAGCCTGATCATTTCTTGGAGTACTTCCAGACAGGCCTCTTAATTTTCCAGCTGAAATTTTGTTTTCAGCCATGTCCTACCTGTAGTTATAATTTCTTAAAGAGATCTTTCCTGGAGCTCTGACTCTAACCTGAGCAATAAAGATCACTGTGGGATTGAGTTTATTCTTCAGGTTTTATAATGCAGTGGTATTTCCAAGTTTGCAGACCAAATAACCTCTCTCTCTATATATAAAAACTGTACTGCTGAAATTTGTTCAGTGGTCTCTCAATAAGATGTAACAAAAGCTACTGGAAGGTATAGGCACTAGTTTCTCAAGGGAATTTTTTTTCCTTCTGATTTGCTATATAAAGCATGCAAGATTTTATTTTTTTATCTCCTTCTGTGCTATCTTACATGCTTGTTATTAATGCTCACTTTGGTTAAAAGAATAATGAATTCAAAAATGTGGCAGTTCTGATTTCTAGGACCTATTAATGTGTTACTTGATGAAAGGGATTTTGCAGGTATGACTAAATTAAGGGTTCTGGGATAGGAAGGAGTGTGTGGGTCTACCCAAGTATACCCGATGTAACCCTTGGAAGGGAAGGGGAAGGAAGACAAGCAGAGACAGAGAAGGACATATAAGGACAGACACCAAAGGTGCAAGGGCCAGAGAACATGGCCAGCCTCCAGAAGCTGGAAAAAGTAAGGGCTCGGTTCTTTCCTAAAGTCTACAGAAAGTGTGCGGCCTTGTCAAAATTCTGATTTGAAGACTTCTGGCATGCAGAACTGTAAGAGAATAAATATATATGGTCTAAAGCATTAAGTTTATAGTGTTTTATCACAGCAAACATAAGAAAGTAATATACTTACCAAATAATAAGCTGTGTTCTTTTTCCCTTCTGCATTGATACAGAAGAATCCTTGGTTGGAAGGATTTCTTTATTTCCCCACCAATGTCAGGGAAATATAAATTGTTATTATAGAATTATAGAATTATAATTCTATAATTCTAAATAATAATTTATAATTCTATATTATAGAATTATAAGTGTAAAACTAGTTTGAAGACTGGTATTGCCCCAAAATTCATTCCAAACCCCAAGTTAATGGTATTTGTAGGGCAGGGCCAATGGGAGGTGAGTGGGCCATGCAGGTGGAGCCCTCATAAAGGAGACCCCATGTGTGGACATGGCATGACAGTGGGCTCTTTCACCAAACACTGAATATGCCAGCACCTTGGTGTGTGACTTCCCAGCCCACACAGCTATGAAAAATAAATTCTGTTGTTCAAGCCACCCGGTCTACGATGCTTTGTTGTAACATCCCAGATGGAATAAGACTACAGCACTTCATTATTCCTTCTCTAGTGGAAGTCTAAAGCTGCTTGTGTCTTTGTTGGTTAATAATACATTTTTAAAATGGTAACAATGAGCTAACAAATGATAGTGCATTTTACAAGGAATATATGTACCACATTTTCTTTGAAGAAAGTTTAGGACAAAACGTGGTGTTTGTTTACATTCATCAACAATCCTGACAGAGAGAGGTAGTGGGAATATCATTGAATCCATGTAACCAGAAGAATCGAGTCTGCCACAGAAGTACCATGAACCACTTCAACAGTGATACTTATTATAACAACATGATGAAATATTACAGGTGCAGCTGCAGAAATATTTCCATGTGACTCTGAAGATTTACTTTTCATTCAGATCAAATGATTTTTTTATTATTTAGTGAAATTCTTCTTGTGTACATAAAAAGTGAACTGATATCTGTGAATATATTAGGTTAACTAGCAGAAAATATTTGGAAACAAAGGCAGAGAGTTTTTGTAACATCATCTAATTCATTAAACAGAAAATAAGGTGACTACAAAAAAATGTTTAAATATGTTTACCCAATTTATAAAATAAAAATATTTGAAGGTATGTTTCATTAAAAGTGGATTGTATGATATTTTAAAATATGGCATACATTAAAATTACATCAATGATAAAATGATTTTTTGCTATGATATAATGCATTCAAAATTTGGTGAGGCAAATGTCATGTGTAAACAACGTTTGTTCTTCGATTTAGAAAACTGTGGAGTCAAAAAGCCTTTGCAATAGACTGTGGTGAATATGTAACTCCTGATTCTAGCCAGAGAAGCAGCAGAGGTCCCCCTGCCAATAGGAAGCTGAATTGATTTACATGTACACACACACACACACACACACACACACACACACACACCGTGATTTTTTAAATTTTAATATAAAGAAGCCTGATACCGATGATGAATATACATAAACACTACTGCATGACAGTATTCAATTTCTCTTTTCACTACTCATTGTTAGTTAGAATTTAAGATATTATAAAACTTTGAAGAATCAGTTATATATAATGGTATTTAATGTTTATATTAACAAATCAATGTATTGTGTTCAAAATTGCCAAATGGAGCTCAAAATATTCAACTCCCAACACTGTGTAGTGAATTGCAATGAATGAAACTAAACATGCAAGTAGATATTAAGATTTATTTTACAAACTAATGCAAACATAGGCAAATTAAATAATGAGGTACTATTGAATTTTAAAATTATATGTTTGAACTACGTAATATCTGGACATATGGAAAAACTACTTTGATGGGTTTATATTTTTATTTGATAAATTTATAGTCTTTATGTAAATAAAATGAAAATAAGAAAACAACTTGTAGCATGTACATTTTGTAACATATTCTAATATTTATAAATAGTGACTACTTCACTAATAAGTGCTTTCTTGTTAAAAAAAAACTGCCAAATTTAGATTAAATGGAAGCAGAACAACACCAAATAAAAGTGTATTTGTAAAACTGTTTGACCTACAATATTTAAAAGAAAAATAATTTCTGCATTTTACCAAATTTGTGCTCCTCAGTTTTCCAGGAACCTTGTGATATTTAGGGGGAATTAAAAAAAAAATACTATATCCTATACAGAATAGTTCATTGATGTTGCCAAAACTTCCAAAGTTATTAACCATAAAATTGCAAAAAATAGAAAGCCTCAGGTAATTATTTAAAAATTAACAGTAGATCACATTTTGTTATTTTGCTTTTAAGTAAAATACTTCAATATTAGAAACAGGCTCAGGAACTCATTAGACTACTTGAATAAGCAACAACAAATTACATGTTCATGTCATTTTTTAATATTTAGGTAATGAGGACATTTCTTTTTTTAATCAACTAAGACAACTTATTTTTTTAATTTTATTTTAATTGTTGTTCTTATACAGTTTTCTGTTTTCTACTCCCATCCCATCCCACCGCCCCAGCCCTCCCCAGCTCCCTCCCATTTCCACCCCCCCCCCAGCTTTTGTCCATGCGTCTTTCATACTTGTTGCTCTAATCCCTTCCCCCTTTCCCTGGATATTCCTATCCCTCTCCTCTCTTGTTCTCAATTTCAGTGTCTTTGATTATATTATGCTTGTTTGTTTGGTTTTTTTGAGCACACTTCTTAATTTGCTTTTATTTGGATGAATGCATATTATTTTCATTTTGTATAAATAAACCTATTTTTGAGAGGGAATCTTGGGTACAATTATTCCATTGACCTACCAACATAATAAAATTAATTTGTCAGACAATTAAAAAAACACCAAATTGTATTATTTTATTGCACCTACTCACTCTAAAACAATTTCTAGTTTCTAATTATGATTGAGGTGATCATAATTAGATATATGATCACCTCAATCAAATAAATTGTCTCATATACAGAGAGAGAGAAATCCAATCCCATATCCTACACAATGGGAGATAATTCTCCAGAGAGACCCGCATTTACCAGTCCTCATGCTTTCTCTTGGCCCTTAGCATCTGCCCTATTCTATTTTTCCCTGATTGCCTGCCCCATACTATCCACGAGTTCATCCCAGATTTATTTTTCACAAATATTTTGTTTCTCTTGAAATTCCATCTCCTTGCAATATCCCCAACATCCCCAATCCATGTGTTATTTTTGTTTGAGCTATGGGTGTGTGTGTATGTGAGAGAGAGAGAGAACAGAGAGAGACAGACAGACGGAGACAGATGGAGACAGGGACAGAGAGTGATTCCTTTAGAGTAGTGGAGGTGGGAGTATTGTGGGCATGACCACAAATATAAAGCAGCATTGAATGTATGAGATTATGGCGAAATCACAGAAAATGGAAAATCTCCACCAGAGTTTAATTAGTTATTCTTTTATATATATTTTTTTGTTTTTCCACAGAGATTCCTCTTCTTTGCCACACTTCTAGAGTTGTTAGCTTCTCTGTGCCTTCTGTAGATCTTCAGATTATCTCTGGACCAGTCTTTACTGAAGGTATTGAAGGGATTCCAAGTTTTGTGACCCTGAAATCCACCTCCTTGGGATATTGATTTTAAGCTGTTTGTGAAGAAATAAGACTCAGAAAGAAGCTTTGACATTCCCCACTTTCCTAACCAACATATCCAGACAGAAAAAGACAATCTTAGGATGTTCACCTTAGTCTCACTTTAATTAAGTACAATAATTATGAGGGTTTTAGGCAGAGGTGTGTTAGCTAGATACCCCTTGCCCCATGTTTCCAACTTGCCTATCAAGAGTTCACCTGCCATGGGTGTTCCCCTCTTCCTCAACTACCTGTAAATAGCCCAGTTTCTCTTCTGCAAGGAAGGACCCCATCCTTTCCTTTTTCTTTGTTTAAAATGCAGTATATGCCCAAGGTTGCCCCACTGTCTTTGACATTTTCATGCTTATGTGCATTCCCCATGCACATGTATTAAAATTTGATTTTTCTGTTAATATGTCTCTATTAACTAGGTTATTTGCACAGGTGGAAAATCTTAGAAGGTGGGAGGAAAAGTAGTAATGTTGATAGCCCCCACAGCATGAGGCAGGATAGGAAAATTCCAGGAAATTCCTCGGCAAGTGCAATGGGAAAACTGAGACTGATGGCTGACTCAGACTGGCCTCATCCAGCACCCTGACTCGCCCACTTTCTTCTCCCTGGCATGACCACTGCCTTATGCATTAAAACCTCAGCACAACCATAGATAGCATCTAGGTCTCAGTTGTGGTTAAGCTCCTGGCCCAGGAAAGCAGCAAAACCAGATGAGCAATGTCATGGCTGACATCAGGACAAGACGCAATGACAAATGACCCTCCTCCCAACCAACGGCACCAACCAATCAATAAGGACCATGATCCTAACCTTAGACATTTTTCATGAATCAGCATATTAAGGACAAACCTGGAAAGCTGGTGAATATTCTATTGAGATCCTCCCTGGAGACCTTCCCTAAAATTCTCACCTTTAGAAAATAGGTAAAAACCCTTAGGATGAATAACTCAGTGTGCACTCTCTCTCTCTCTCTCTGGAGCACACCCATGCCTTTCTCTCCAGCACATATCATTGTTCCCTTTCTCCTAACCTCTAAGGGTCTCTGTGAGACCGGCAACCAGAGGGTGGCAGGCAGCAGCAGCTCATCCTGGACTAAGTAAGCCCGGGAGCCTGTCTCCAAGAGCTCTTCTTCTCCTCTGTAAATTGTTTCTGAGGCCATGTAGCCCAGCTGGCTCACTTTTCCTGCCTCCCTGACTTTCTTTCTAAAAGACCAAGGCAGGTCTCCGAGAAGCCCACTTGATTCTTGTCTTTGAGTGTACCTTCACTTTGCTTGCTAAATAAACTTCCTCTTATACTAGAGTTCTTGAATCTGAATTATTTTTTGCTGAATTCAAGAACTAAGGTCCAACATTGCCAGTAATGAGTACACTTAGAATGAACTATTAACATGTGGGATATAGGAGCAGAATTGTTACTAATTATAACTATTTAATTCATATTTGTCGCATATGTAAAAACAGCTCATTAAATGCAAATATGTTAAAGTATTTAGACACAAAAGTGTTTAGTCATGATATCTAAGAAACACAAGTTTTAAAATTTTTTAAATTCCGTGGTATACTTTTAAAATTGAGGCAAATTTAACACTGCCTCTTCAAAACATTGCAAAGGATGATCATGATATTCGACTTATTAACAATTACACTTATTAAAGTATTATAAATATCACTATTCTTAACTTTTTTCAAAAATTATTATGAATCTTATTTCTGTGTTATGATTTGATGTTGTAAGCCTGGGAGAACTACTTTAGAGTGAAAAACAATTTGAAATTATGCAAGAGAAGTTATAACAGCTGCATATTCACTCAGAAATACATAGCACAGGAAAAAATAAGCAAATATTTTCTGTCAGAAATGTCATTCTACTCCCCATAAGTCACATGAGTTACTCGATTTGATCTTGAATGTAGCCAAATGATTATCTCCGTAAAAGAGCACTTCCACAAGTAATTTCTATGAGGTATCTTTCATTACAGTTGTAATTTGTTTGTGCTGATGTGGATTTGCAATCCATATCAAATGGATGAAATGTCAAAATATTTAATAAAATAAAAAGTCAATTTTCCTTTTCCCTTTTTCTACATTGTCTATTTAATGGTTTTAGATACCCTGGGAAAAACAGGTATCTAAAATCGTTTGTTGACAGAAACATTCTTCCTTTCAAGTTGGAAGAAAATGAGTTTGATATGCAGCAGAGGAAGGGATAAAAAGCAGTGCATGAAAGGTGCAGCACAACCAAATTCAAATCACAGTTGTGCCAGAAAAAGGGAGAAGAAAAAGAAAGAAAGAACCAAGGAAAAATCATAGCCTATTCTTCCTTTGGTCACTGAGTCTGTGATTTCTCTGATTTCAGGCTGTGAAGTCATTTTTAATTCTTACCTTCAGCTGGTCAATTACTCTCCCCAGGGAGTAGGTTCTCATGGGGTCAAACCCTGCTCTGTGCCAAAAGAGAACTCCTGTAGAGATTCTTTTCTTTCCCCCTAAAAGTTTCACTTTGCTTTTTGACTAGGGGAAAAAAAAAAACAGGTAGTTACACTGACAGTATTTTTGAAGAAAAATATTAGACCTGTGTTGCATGGGGAATTGTTTCTAGAGGGGAAAAAATTAAAAGCTATACTTCTTCAATGACTCTTTAAGGTCAGATATTTAATTTTTTGTTCAGTGTTAGAATCATGTAGAATTCTTTTGGGGTTGAATTTAAATTTATCCTCTATATTAATATAAGAAAAATTCCTGGAGGAGAAAGACGAACTTCAAAATCTTAACTTTGAACAAAAAAAAATATTCCTATGTATCTAATGTATTCAGAAATTGTAGTGTCAAAAATAATAATCTTTTATAAAATCACCTGTATAATTGCATGCCTCACTCAATATTTTAGAAACATTACGGCAATAGAATTTTGTACAGGATCTTTCTAAGTACATATATATAATGATTTACACATACTTGGTTTTTAGCATCGTCTCCTTACATAAGAAACAGCAACCTATGAACTTGGTACTTTTCATAAATAAGTTTAAAATAGAAGAATTTTATCCCATCAATAGAAGATCCGAATAACTTAAATTTTGTTAGTGAAAATTAGGATTACTGGCTCTGGTTGGTTTGGTTATTAGAACGTCACCCATTTAAAACACTTAGATACACTAAATGAAGAACAACTAAAGTTTCGGTAAGCTATACCATGCTCATGAATGAAACTGCATAACGCTGCTACTGTGACATCTCCCCTAAATTGTTCCATAAAATAAACGAGGCTCCAAAATGGAAATAATTTCTTCAACAACCTGTCTTCCAAAGTCATGTAAATAAAGGCCCTCACATAACCAAGTATGTTTATTTTTAGGATTAAGAAAAGAGTGAGTCCCCTAGTGATAGTTTTGGATTTACTTATTGTTTAATTATAAGAGGTGAGCCCCCCAAAACTTGAACTTTATTTATAAAAATAGTGTATTTATTCATACGTGTTTAAACCTCAGTCACCTTCAAAGTACTCTTTATTTGATGCAATACACCTATCAAAACATCTTTTTCTCTGCTCAGTACAGTGTTTGAACTCCTCAGTTTTGATGCCTTTTAGTGCTCCTGCTGGTTTTTGTTTCATCTCTTCCATGTTGGCAAAATGTTTCCATTTGAGGACTTTTTCCACCCAGTGGAAAAAATAATATTTTCCTTGTGGCAAAACTGGGTTAATAGGGAGGGTGAGGCAAGGGGGTCTTGCTGTTTTTTGAACAAAAAATGCTGAACACTCAGCAGTATGGGCAGGTGTGCTTGTAAATCACCCCTCATGAAATGGGAAAACACATTGAGAGAGTCTTCAAAAAACTTCACTGAAGCCAAACGCAGCCTCTCACAACAACACCAGCTAGTACTCTGATACATATGGGTTCCTAGAACACTCACCTAGTGGGGGAAGCCTGAAGTTCAAGGGGACCATCCTCCAGAAGATAAGTCTGGGTTCTTTTTGGATACCCCCTAACATAATAATTAAAACCTTGAGTAAGTGGCACAAAAATAACTAAATAAATATATAATTAGAATTATACAGTGTCTCGCACAAATAACATCCCCTTTTTATTATAAATCTTTTATTACAAAATTATAAGCATGTAATTCTGTAACATATAAGAATATCATACTCAAGTACACCATATGACAATTTTAGGGGAAATATTCAAATTAAAAAATTTCAATTACACTCATATTACTACGCTATCAACCACGCTCAAGCAGGCATTACTTCTGCCAGACCCTGTGTAGAATTAAAACTTTGTTGAATCATCTTATTAGTGGGGAAACAGCACTGGAATATTTCTGGTGATTGAATCTCATTCAGCAGCCATGGTACTTGAGTTCTAGCTACAAAAGAGTCAGAGACCCCACGTGGAGAGGTTCAGAGATAGAATGAGGAATCGAAGTATGTAAGACACCCTGAATTAGGGGTCACTTAATGCACCTGGGGGACTTCAAAGTGTCATTGTGAGATAAGAAGGGGTACTTAGTAAATAGAAGTTAGTCCTGCCTTATACATAGGTCAAAAGGTTAATCTGTAATGGGCTCGGGCCCTGAATCAAATTCTTCTAGATAGTTAAAAGGAGGGGCAGAAGTTTATCCACAGCCTGTGGCTAAAGTTGCCTCTAGAACAAAATAAACTGCATACCACAGAGGAACAACTTGAGGGGACACATTCTGCAACCCCACACCTCTTTTCTCCCAATTCCACGTGACCTTCAGAATAGAAACTTAAGGTCACTGGGATTCACCAGATGCTTTAAATAGAACATCAAGGTCATACATATATTTTCTCTTAGCATTCTGAATCATATTTGTATTTGGTTTCTGACAGTGTTTACTATTAGGGGGTCACTGGTGGAAGGGCTATTTTTTTGACCCTCTGTGTATACCTCTATCTTTATCTCTAACACCTAACCATCACATTTTCATTATGTTTAGCACCTATATTTGTGATAAAACTGAGGGTGCCATTCTACAGGACATAAAATTCTTTTGTTCTGATATTTTACTCTGTGGTCATTGACCAAGATTCTGACAATAGATTCAGATAATAAATCATGATTTAACTTACTATCATAAGTATTCTAGGGGACACATATAGTAGACTAAATCAGTGCTAACCAGATATTGTTTTAGATGCATGGGCTTCTCTTATTCTGTATCATTTACTCTATTCATAAATTTAGAGAATAATCTGCTCATTTTCATTTCCACAGAAGCTGAATAAAACTATATGAATACAGTTTTAAGCATATAACTGTTCATTGTTTTTAGAAATGCCATGTCCATTTTGCCTACACTGGGGAAAGACAGTCCTGAAATTATAACACTCATAACAGAAGGCTAACCCTATCCTGTCGCCAGATAACAAGATATTTTAAATCCTCTTTGTTCATGGCCTTAAAAAGAGTAACATAATTAGTGCCAGATATTTAACAAGATGACTTGTTATAAACTATTCAAAGAGCCCTGGCTGGTGTCTTTCTGTGGGCTGAGGGCCAGCCTGCAAACGGGAGGGTCAGTGGTTTGTTTCCGGTCAGGGCACCTGCTGGGTTGCGGGCCAGGTCCCCAATATGAAGAAGCAACTGATCAATATTTCACACATCATTGTTTCTCTGCCTCTCTTTCTCCTCCCTTCTCTTCTCTGCAAAACTAAATAAAATCTTAAAAAATAAATAAACTAGCCAAAGAGCAATCATTCATATGTTTAAAATGATATTCACTATAATTAGCTCACTAATGACAACTTTATGATAATGTAACAATACTAAAAGTCTACCTTTAATCCACTGTTGACACGGATACAAAGAGGTCTTGGAAAAAGGACATTGTTTTTTTGTTAAAATTAAGATATACTATAGTTTCTGTAGAACCTTAGGAACTGCAAAAGAAAACATAATTTTCATTCCCCCCCAAAACTGACTTTGCTCTTAGCGTTTGTAGATGAAGCATAATTGCTCCCATCCCTGGTTCTGTGTTAGGTTTTGTAATAAGCTTTGTTACTTATTTGATTCTGCTGCATGTAATCCTGGTAAGATACTGCAATAAACTAAATCTTGTTCATTAATATCCCATAGCTTTTCAAATATCCAATTATAGAATATAAACAGATTGGATTTTATTACATCTCATCTACCTTTTCACAAAGTGATTAAGAATATGGATTAGTAATATGAAAAGATAGCACTGTTCTAGAAATCTAACATGTAAACTCATTCTTACACTGTTGGGGTGGAAAGTAGGGAATGGCTACATTTAGAGACTAAAAGAAAATGTTACCAACAAGCTCCTTTGTAGTCCCTGAACTTTTCACCTCCCATTTTCCCACACACACCACTCAAGGGTTGTTTTCAACGACACATCAGCTCAGGCCTATTAATGTGACCTAACCACATTTTTGGTGATCAAACTAAATATATAGTATTAGTTTTGCTTTAAAAAACAATTAAGCAATCTACTATATATTCTGCATAACAACTACGAACTCATTATTTCTTTTTTTTTAAAAAGCCTTCGCACGAACGTGTTGATTTTATTAGCTACCTCCACATCTGTTCTTGCTTCTCAACACAACTTTCCTCTAGTCTGGGATACATCCTGCTGTTTTTAAAAATTGCTCTGACCCATCTTCCAGGAATATGCATTTCTTTCTAATTTCTACAAATTTGTCAGTACAAGAATATTTAAAGGATTACTTAATGCTCAAAGTTTATTTTTCCAGGGTAGGAGTTTTCATACAGTTATTTCATTTTCAAATGGTAAAGGCAATGGGAAAAAAGAGAATGAACGCTATTGAATGAATTGCAGAGAAAGCTCTATCTACGGAGTGTGAGGCCATTTCACCTTCTGCATGTCTACATGTTGCTTGAAATCTGAAATATTTATGCTAAAAAAGGATAATGACAATTCTATCACATAATGTTAAAGATGAACATGTTAAACATGTACATCTCTAATTGCCTCTCTAATTGTTGATTTGCCTTCTAATTTTTGCCAAGAGGTTTATTGAAATCTAATCTAATAACCACTAGTTAATATTTCAAAGAATATGTATATATTTTAGAGGAGTATCTGCTTAAAATAAAGGCATAGAAGAATTTTCATTTTTAGTTCATAATATAATGAGGAGAACTACACAAACAGAGCATATTACACTCCGGATGTGAGAGCTAAATTTGATAAACAAATACCACATTTTTATATGAGAAATAGAAAAAAATTTTCAAAGAGATAACTTTTTCCTAATCTAACTACTCACACATTAACACTATCAAAACGTTGAGAGCAAACACACGCGTACACACATGCAGTTCTAAGTTGTTTTTCAATAAAATAAATAAGCCTGAAAGTAAGCCATGATTTGTGATATTTTTTATATAGGGCTTCAATAAAGAGTAATTTTTATTTTTTTTAATTTTTTAAAAAATTTATTTATTTTTATACCAGAGGATATATGTATTGATGTTTAGGGAGAGAGGGAGGGAAACAGCGAGAATCAGGGAGAGACAGAGACAGAGAGAAATTGCTTTCTGTATGGTCCCCAACTGAGGATCAAACCTGAAACCTAGGTGTGTGTCCTGACCAAGGATCAAACCCACAGCCTTTTGGTGTACAGGACAACTCTCCAATCAACTGAGCCACACCAACCAGGGCAGGTATATGTTACTTTTGAAACTGGTTGCCACTCAAGATGACAAAAAGCAAATATTCAAAATAAAAATTTTGAAAAATATCTGTATATTTATTTTACTTACATGGGCTTATATACACAACTAATTTTGATGTATTATTTTATTGACTCAATATTTTTATAATAAAACTACAATTCCAAATTTCTTGTCACTTAAGAACAATGCAGCTAAACCTTATTATTGTTTGATTGTTAAATGTGAGAATTATTATAAAGTACATTAAAACATTATAAAAATACATGTTCAGTGTACTCTTCATATATTTAATTCACCAATTGAAAATAAAACACCACTCCCAGATGAGGAATTCCATTTTATGTGATTTATATTTTGGCCTTTTTATGAAATATTTGAAATCTTAAATAATATTCTGTTTCTTTTACTTTTAATTTTTTTGAGAAAGTTTATTGAGGTAAGTGACATGACTTGCTTGATTTCTTAAATGGGGAGTATATTAATCACATTTTACAATATTGAAAAATACAAGGTACTATCTAATTTATTCTTTGATCTTTTTTGAATTTTGAGATTTAGGGGAAGTATTTACAATTAATCAAGTGACTCCAGGCATGTCTGGAAATGGTACTCTTCCCTTTGTTTCACCACTGTTAAAAAAAAAGGTCTTTCTCAGCTTTTCACCTTGAGAACCTGGTATACTTACTGGAGGTGAAGTTCATGAATATTTGGGAACCTCTTCAGAAAAGGCATTCAGGAGTTTCTCACTTTTCATTTAGCTCATTCTCCCACTTCGTGATATTTGTAAAATTACAACTTAACTGTTTCTACCGTTTTATATTTTTGTTCAGAATAAGAAAATCTCCACTGCATTTCTCTGGATGTGCTTCTCTTCAGATGTTGGGATGACAGTTTGTCCTGTGACTCCCTTCCATAAATAAAAAGGGAGAAAAAGTCATTAACTGTCACTCAAAAACATTTTTTTGCAAGGGCCAAATAAGCATCTTCCAAGTTTTTTACTTATCAGATAGGAAACTGGAGGATTGTTCTGGTTTTTATTACTGTATGAAGCATGGAGTACCCACACAGAATTTAAATGTATTTGCTACTAAGTAACAACATATATTTGGGTTCTTGTGTCTCTGTTCCCGAATGACTTTACACTTGGATTCAAGAGCAACAGAGCACAAATTTTATTGTTGAAACATGTAGACCTGAATATGAGATGGCAAGTTTTAGAAGTCAGTACTACACCAGCGTAACGTTTATGACTAAGCAGTGCATGCAATTTTAAATAACCAATTTCTATTACACTGTGAAACCCAGCAATAGCAAAGTGTTTATCAGCTATAGCAGCCGGCTGACTCATTGCGGATGCACCATACATGTTATTACTTATGGGGAAACCAGAGTCCCAGGAAGTAAAGAAAACAAGCCACAATACGTGTGTATCATATCGCTATTCTGGTAGAATTGGGGTTTGCTGTAAGAATGCTAAGAAAGTGTGCTCTGCAGTATGTGAGATATTTTAGAAAAATAGGAGTAAATTAGATAAACAATAAATCACACCAAAATGACAAAAAGTAATAAAATATACTGCTAAGATGATTTCCATGTTATTGTCATAGAAAAATATAACAGCTCTTATTTATATGTATATGTTAACTAATAGTATTTTCCAATAGTATTATTCTTATAAAAGATAAATACTTTAAAAATCATCTTATTGTTATACAAATTACATAGACTCACAGTGCATAGCTTGAATGTGTGCATGCTAACTGGCTCTGTTTTATTGTTATAAATAAAATAACAATTTCTAAATTGACAAAATAAAGTGAATTGCCTTTAACATTCTAATTATTGTTATATGCTGTGTGTGTTTTAAGTACATTTGTTTTTCTTCCTCCTGTTACCAGTGAAAAAGTCTAGGTGCCTAATGTTTCCAGAGGCCAAAAGTCAAAGCATCGGAGTTGGGAGTTAGAAAAAGTTTATCAATCTAGAAGGCATCATTCTAGAAGATGGGGTGATAGCAGTTCTTCAAACCAATGTATTTTGCTGCGGACAGTATTACAGATGCGTTGCACTTCTCCCTTCCGCCCATCACCACCTTGTCCCCACCCTGCCCTGGCCTTCCCTGTCGTTCTCCATGTTCTTTGATTAATCTCTTCCACTCCTCCCCCCACACCCCCCTCTGAGAACTGTCAGTCTGTTTCATGTGTCCATGTCCCTGGCCCTGTTTTTGTTTTCTTAGTTTGTGATGTTTATTAGGGCCCACAAATAAGTTAAATCCTATGGTATCTGTCTTTCCCTGACTGGCTTATTTCACTTGGCATAATACTCTCCAGATCCATCCATACCGTTGCAAAGGGTTAGAGTTCCTTCTTTTTAAATGGCCGTGTAGAATTCCATTGTGTTAATGTACCGCATTTTTTATCCTCTCATCTACTGATCGGTACTTGGGCTGTTTCCAGATCTTGGTTTTGTAAGTAGTGCTACTGTGAGCATAAGGATGCATATACTTTTTTCTGATTGGTGTTTCAGGATTCTCTTACATCAAAGGAAGGAAAAATGGGAGGGATAACTGGTGATTTATGACCCACAGACTTCTGAGCACCTGGTTCATTGACTGGACTGACCTGAGTCTGGTTTTCAGGCTCCTGTGCATCCTGGATAAAGAATAATTATCTTATACCTTTCCCTCACTGCCTTAAGTGAAGCGCTATCCCTCCAGGAGCTGTTCTTTTAAAAACTCAAGGCACAAGCAGAATCCCTCTAATGATTCTCATGTCTGTAGCAGGAGCCATAAGCCTGAAGGCTGTGGCTACGATGCAGACTGGAATTGGATGGATTCAGCCAAACAGAGCATTGCACTCTCTCCCATTTCCAGGAGCTTAACCTCTGTAGGGATACCTAAATATTCCGACCCAATTACCTGATGTAATCCATCATCCGGAATAGCCCTATCAGAGCACCTTCCTGTAGTGACATGTTGACTCGAAAATTAAGTCTGTCCACCTGAAACTAGGCCCTAACACTGAAACCAGGCCCCAGTAATTGGTTTTGTAGGTGTCTTGTGTGTGAGAGATTCAGGACACTACAGTGGGCCTCCTCACAGCTCTCTTGACACCACGAGACAGAGCCAGATAAAACTGGCCCCAGAGCTTCAGCCGGTGAAGTTAACAGCCATGGGTCCCTAAACGGACTTCAAAAGCACAGCATAACCAAAAATCACGGGGCTCAAGCAGCAGAGATGCTACTGTTGCTGAGGCCTGTCAGTAAGGCAGATGTGGTGCGCAGACCAAACGTGGGCACAGGCGGAAATGGCCAAATCAGCGCTGACAGGCTGGAGTGTCTTTGTTCCCTTCCACGCTTTCACATTTCTCACCTCAGGTAGCTCAGTTCCAAGACTGTCCATTCAGACCCCTTAAATTAGGATCGATTAATAAATAGGTATCGTCCCTCCTGCCCTTATTTTAAAATTTGCTTTAAGTCTTCACATGGGGAAACTGATTTGAGTTTTGTGTCTAGTTACATCTGGCTACCTGAAAAATAAACCTCATTTCTTTGAAGGAAAAAAAAAAAAAGTTTTCTCAGCTTTGGACTTCTCTACCCATTATGGACAGTGGACTCACTGCCTCTGTTCAGTAACACATTCAGAGGAAACCACGAGGCTGTTGCTTCGTATTCTACTTCCAACACATTGTTCAAGGTTAAGGTGAATATGAATGGATATCTAGTGGGTATTTATTCCTATCTTGAAATGTAAGGGTTAAATTTTTTTCTTCTACCTTCAAGTTCTGTAGCTGAGCTAATAATCAAATTAACAGAGAAAGATTCACAGAAGGAAATGTCCAAAGTATGTTATATGCAAGTGTCAGGTAGGTAGATAGTAAACCAAGGCGGGGAGGAGGAGGGAGACATGTCTCATCCACTAGCTCAGAGGTCCTGAGCCTGGTCCCATAAGATTGCCAGGTGCTCCCAAACACCATGCTTGCACAGGAGGAGGGAAGCCCTTGAAATTCTATGTATCATTTCCATTACCTGGGAAACAAAGTCTTTGAAACTGTGTATTCATCCCAAGGTCTAAAAGTGGAAGAGGAGGGGGTCCACAGT
Organism: Anoura caudifer; assembly: GCA_004027475.1. Taxonomy (NCBI): domain Eukaryota; kingdom Metazoa; phylum Chordata; class Mammalia; order Chiroptera; family Phyllostomidae; genus Anoura; species Anoura caudifer. The sequence continues at coordinate 21,882 of PVKU01009415.1, forward strand.
GCCCAAAGAAGAAGTCCACAGAGCAACTTTGCCTAATGGCCTGCTTCTGGTCAATATGTATTTTAAGAGGGAGTCCCTAGTGCTTATAGAAAGAGCCCATAAATAGCTTTGGGTAACTGCCTCCTGTCATGTGTCTGGTCAGAACAAGATGAACAGGTGTGGTCTGGAGCAAGGTAAGGATTTGGGCTAACAGAACCCCCCCACCCTGCCCACACACACCTATGTTTGGGTAGTCACGTTCCTCTGGGGGTAGCTGGCACCACCTTAACCCACCAATCAATGTGTAACTCCTGCAGCCCATCCTGCCAACTACATAGGTTCTCAGGACAAAGGACCTGAGACTCTTGCTGCCCTTGCTTTTGCTGCCCAAGCCTATGCCTTTCACTCTCACCTCGGCAAGACCCGTCCTATTGCATGAGAAGGTATCACTGATAAGCTTTGCTTCCAAGCTCACTGACTGGATGATCCGAACCAAATTTCCCCTGCAACAAGTGCACATACAGGGGTGCCATGAGAATGAGACCCTAAGTGCCTTGGACACTGTCCGTATACCATTATGGACAAAGATGAAAGGGGGTGGGGTTTGGGATTTCAAAAGAGAAAAAAGGCAATTCACAAACAGTGAAAAAAATTCAACACACATTGGCAGAAAAATCCTTGCTAGACAACCTGGAATCAGTGGGGCACAGAGGGAATCCAGCTAACAGACCCTTGATTGAATACTCTCTCTCTAAGGTTAAGGTGAGTATGCTAAGATTCCTTCCTAGAGCAGGCTTTTTCACCAATCTCTTAAGCAGGAAAGGAAAGGGGTCAAAGATTCTTTCTGAGTCTTTTATATCTGTTTTTTTTTATCTTTACCCAAAAACATGCTTATTGATCTTAGAGAGAGAGGGAGGGAAGGAGAAAGAGATGGGGAGAAATACTGTTATGAGAGAGAAACATTGATTGATTGTATCTCGTGCAAGCTCTGACTGGGTCTGAACCCACAACTAAGGCATGTGCTTTGACCAGGAGCTGAACCCATGACCTTTCAGTTTACCAGATGATGCTCCAATCAACTGAGTCACACTGGCCTGGGCTAGTCTTTTATTTTTTAATGACCAGCTTAGAATCAATCAATGTCTCAAAAGGCACCTTTTTTGGAAGGGAAGTTTTGGGTTCTCTTCAAAAACTATAAAGAGCCAACCCCATGTAAAAGCCAATCCAGAGGAAACAGACTAAAGGAATGAGATTAATCTAAAACTGGAGTGACATCATGGATCACCTAATCCTCGAAATACCCAGATCCTCGGACTAAAATATTTTCTGTATTTTATTATGCCTATTTTAAGTTTAAATCTGTTTTTTTTTTAATTTTCTTGTTAGCAAATATATCTGTTCAAATATATTTTTCAATAAGGGTAAAATCATGATTTTTAGAAAGTTGTAAAATGAATATGCATTAAAATTTTTCTTTAACTTGTTATTAATGAACAAATCAAGTCAATGTAAACAATCAGTTTAAAGAATAATGAAAAGAGCAGGCACATGTATCGATCAAGCACATTAGAAGTAAACTTGCTGAGGCCTGCTGAACTGTATTATTTTTTAGGAGTGAGTGGGGGATTTGGGAGAGGGAGAGTAAATTTCTTCCCAGGACAGAATTATTTGAATCTCTATTTCCCTTAGTTCTCTACAATGTATTTAATTTTATAATAGTTCAAAGACAGCAAAAGGCTTGAAACAGATAAACCAGATAAATGTGTTCATTCTAAATAATGATAGATGTTCAACTGGAGGCTTTGCATGGGTAAATGAAAATTATTGCTCCATTTATAAATGGATAAGAAACCATTTTCCCTCTTTCTTCATTTCCGTGGAGTGGAGTGTTTCTTTAGAGACATAGTACATCTGACTTTACATTGTATAGAGATAAATCTCTCTAGGGGTTAAGCCCAGTCTCCAGTTTCTACAATGTAGATTTATCTCTGAGTTTGCAGTTCCAATGACCTCTAGATACGTAAAATGTTCTGCCAGAATACACTCAGGGGCCTCTGAGGAGAATATCAGGAGGTGCATCCCTTTGTCTGTTAAGGAGATAAGAACAGTTTTAATTGTTCTTGTTTCTGCTCTACTGTTTAAATTTGTGTGATATTCTGTCTACATTTTGGAGTTCATTTTCATGTTACCTTACAGTAATGTAATTCTGTTAATGCTTAAGCCAGTAATTAACCATTTCTTTACCTCTCTTATGTAAATACAGAGAGTTCTTTTAGGAGTATCTTATTTCCCTAACAATATCTAGTAATCATGTTGGTTTATTCCATATTTACTTACATATCTTCATTGACACATATGTTCTAGGGATTGAAATTCTTTAGATGTTCAAAAAAATAGGTGACCATGGATCAATTACTGCTATATCCATATTTTGAAATAGTTCTTCAATTTACTTTTGTGTTATTTACTTATCTTTTAAATTTTATTTATTTTTGAGAGAGAAGTAGGGGTGAGAGAGAGCGAGAGAGAGAGAGAGAGATTAATTTGTTGTTCTACTTATTTATGCATTCATGGGTAGATTCTTGTTTGTGCCCTGAATGGGATTGAACCCACAACGCTGGCATATCAGGATGATGCCCTGAGTGGGACTGAGCCCACAAGGCTGGCATATCAGGATGATGCGAGCTCATATCAACACTGAACTAGCTGGCTTGGGTGTATTTGCTTATTTTGACCTAATTTTATTACATGTAACTGAAGAAATAATCCCTTTGAGATATTAAAATACTCATATATTATCTAGAAATATACACACTAAAATCCCCTATGTTTTAGTTCCCCAATATAACCCCAAATATTTGGGTTTTTAAAAAATTAACAAATGAAAATATAAAATTAAATCTCCAGAAAGCCACCTGCATAATATCTATACTTAAAATAACCCATGTCATAGGACTAAAGCCATCCATTTTCCTGCATGCAAAAAGCCTCATCAAATGCACACAAGAACTTGTAGCCAAGAAAGTAAGGGTTCACCAGTCGGAGAAATGGCACTAAGCTCTAAATCACAGGTGAGCAAGTTTGAAAGACCATGTTCTCCAATGGCTTCCAAGGGATATAGGGGGATGAGGGAGTTAGAGCTGTGATCTCTATTGATGGACTGGTACTAGGGTAGGTGGTAGTAGGTCATCCGTGGCATTTGGTGTTACGAGGGTGTGATTGTTGCAGTTGTTCTGCTTTTCTAGGTCTAGGGCTGAAACACAGGTGAGGACTAGATGTTATCTCCAGCTTGAGGTTTGTCCTATGTGCAATAGGCCTGAGACTTTGTTCCTAAGAATACCAGAACTTCATGGTCCTGAGGTTTTAAATGATTAAGGGAGTAGACATACAAGGTCGAGGGAGGTGGATGAGTCAGGAAACTGGATGAGGCCAGTTTGAATCAAATGGAAAGAAAGGATAAAAGGTAATAAAGAAATAGAGTTTCTAATCAGTTATGTTGGTGGAAATGGGGGTCTTCCATGGGATCCTGAGGAAAGCATTTGAAGGACCCACATATGGGAGACTGTGCTGTGACAAGATGGTTTATTCGTGGGGAAATCTGCCCTTGGGTTTCCAATGCCCCACATCTTTTTGTTCATTGTGGAAAATGTCCAGCCATGTCCTCAGCAAGGCCAAAACAAAAGCCAGTAACCAGAGTTTCTGCTTCATATTCAAGCCTAGTTTTTTGGAACCCTCATCATCGACTGTGTGTCCCAGTAGCTGCTAGACCCACATGTTCATGTGTGCCTGGGTGGGAGAGAGGGAGAGAGGGATGGGGGGAGAGAGAGAGAGATACAGAGAGAGAGCACGTGCTTCTTTGTTCCTCTGGGATTATATTTATTTTGGGTTTGGGGTGGGTCAGGTGCTTTGTCCAAAGAGCCAGTCAACCTCGCAAACTTTCACAGGCTTTTGTTACATCCACCTGCCAACCAACCCCTCCTTTCCCCAGGCTAGACTGACAGGCCTTACTGGTCAAGCATCTCCCTTTGCTCCCCTCCTCTCAACAAACTGGTACTGGAGGAAAGAAGGGAGGACTGTTAATTCCTTTGGGGGAGTGAGGCTGCAATCCTTTCAGGTGTGAAGCTATAGCTTCCTGGTGAAGCAAACAGACTCATGCTCTCCAGGATATAAAGGTCAATATTTGATCTCATCTTTCCCCATTTTCTATTAGTAATTAGATAACTACCAACAGTGACAGTTACACACACTTACAAAATTGTATTTTTTACCTTTCTGATTAGAATAATACTGAATATTTCTGAAGTGCAATAAATGTGCTTTTTTGTCAATATAGTTCTATAACAGGAAAAGACACCGGCATTCGGGCTGCCCGTCACTACCAAACCCAATAGGCAATGACAGCGATTGAATCTTTATGGGCGCTTTATTCAGATGGCCGGGGATCTGAGAAGATGGCAAGTTCATAGCCTAACAGACCATCTTGTCTTTTCCTTCTAGGCCAGAACTTTTATAAGGGCGGGAGTGAACAAGGTGCAGTGAGGGCTTTGAGATTCAGAAGCTGCAAGGTCCCCGGCCTGGGCAGTTGGCTGTTCCCAGAGGCAGGTGGTAGTCTGTCTCTCCCTGGACCACAAAGGCCCGGAGGCCTCCAACTTCTCCCCAGGCAGTAATCACTAGAAGCGACCCAGGAGGTCGGCTGTTTTCCCAGGAACCAAGAGGGGCCTTATCTGTAGTTTCTGAAACAAAAGCTGTAACATGCACATTACTTGTTAGACTTATAGCTTTTTACCTTAACCTAAAATTCCCCAGGTCTTGAGTCCCCTATCAGTTCACCTTTCTAGTATAACCCAATATATTTATTCTTCCATCCTTATACATTTACAAAGTGCTTTCTATACTATACACATAAATATATGTAGGATAATTAGTAAAAATAAACAAAATCTTAAATATATATTTATGTAAAACTTTTTCAATTGAATTTATTGGGATGGCACTGGTTGACAAAATTATACAGGTTTCAGGTATACAGTTCTACAAGACATCATCTTACACTGTATAGTGTGTTCACCACCCCAAGTCAAGTCTCCATTCATCTCTGTTTATCCCTCTTAGATTCTTCTTGCCCTCCTCCCCTCCCCACTTCCCCCAGCAATCACCACACTGTTGTCTGTGTCCATGAGTTCTTTCTTTTGCATCTTCCATTAAATATCACTGCGTTCTTCTTCAATCATTTGAAAAAGGCATACCTGTGTTCAATTCTACTTCTTTCAATAACAACAAAAAAGTTAACTAATCTTTTTCATTTTTTTGAGTTTTCAGGGTTGAGGTTGAAAAATTGTTTTATTTCATTCTTTATAAATACAACAAGAAGTTTATTATATCATATTATTTTTCTGGATTTTTTGAGTTAATCATTCATAGACCTTATGGTTTATTCTCCATATACTGCCTTTGTCAAGAATATTTACTCATGTACAAATTAACTACATAAGATTCGCATAAAATACTTAGCCCTTGTATTAGATTTAAATTAGTGTTTTTGACTTGCCATGCTATTCTGAGATTTGCTGTTCTTAAGTTTCAATTTTACTTCATCTAGCTATAATGTGGAATAAAAATATTACTTTAAGAATTCAAATCTATTAGGTACAGTTTCTTTTCATTGATTTCTGCATGTAACATAATAGGCCTTATGAACCTACCTTAATTCATGAGTTTTCAAAACAGAAAATGATTTTTTCCTTAGAAGAATAAAATAAATACTTATGTAATAATAAAATACAACCAAAATCTTTACAATGAAATACAGCAGGCACTCCTTGTGATTTTCAATTTTTCTTTGCAAATGAAATAGGTTTTGATACATTTTATGTTCCATATAACTTTTGTTTCTATACTTCAAATGTCATTTAGATGTTTATTCCATGTGTTCTGAATTCTCAATTTTATTGACTTAAAACAACGAATAATAAGTATTATCCCTCATAAATCACCCAGTATTACTTCAATATGTACAACTTTGTTATGTTAAATTAATATTTTAAGTATCAATTGCTAATTCATGTAAATATCCATTATGCATAATATGGATACTATTAGTGTCCTTTATATAATTATTATTATCCACTATGTAAAATATGGATATTATAACCAAGATGGCTGGCAGTCAGCCATGACACTTCGGTTCAAGGTGGAAACTACCTGAGTCACACTAGACACACCTGGCAAGGGGGCAAACTCAAGTTATAACTGCACACATGATCAAAACAACCATGTCTGCAGAGGGGACCACCCATAGGCTCCTGGGCAAATTCCCCAGTTGGCATCACGGGTGCCAAGACATTTATCAAAAAGACCCAGAAGGGTGGAGTCCACTGCTTTGGAGGTAAAACTGAGGCAGGCTGCAGATCACTGCTGAGACAGCCGAACTCCACATACTGGAGTCACCAGAGTGCTGTTTCATGCCACGCTGATCTCTCTTGGCATCGGCCACTGGAGGGTCTTCTCTGAGGGACTGAGGACTTCATCTGCCCTGCTGCCCACCTGGCTCTGGAGATCCTTCCTTACAAGATGCTGACAACTTCCTTGCCCACCATGCTATCTCCCAGACCTGCAGACTGAGATTCTGGGACTGCGGTTTGCTATTCCCTACTGATTTCTGTGTGTGTGTGTGTGTGTGTGTGTGTGTGTGTGTGTGTGTGTGTGCTGTATTTCTCTTAGACTTTTGGAGTGTGAGTAGGATATGAATGCATGTAGGTGTTCTGATTTGAGTGACCCTGCATGCAATAAAAGCTGAGTGAACAATATAGTTACTGCATGTGACTCTTGTCTATTACGTGGAGCCGGGCTGCTCAGCAGGCAGCTAGCAGAGCAGTTGCCCAGCTGACTTATAGGAAAGACTGCTATATTTTGCTACATATAATGTACACTTTTTTGCCCAAATTTTTGAGAGAAAAATAAGGATGCACACTATACATGGGTAGTATTTATTAACTAATTGTGTATCTATATAAATGTTTTTAATTCCTTTATTTATGCTTATACATTAAATGTATAACTCTAGAAAACAATAACAATATCTGTAAGCAAAATAATGCCCTAGAATACGATAACCTGTTTTGTTTCTAAATATAAATAAATAAAGAATTGAATCCAAAAATTAAAATGCAAGATTATTCTTCCAAAAGTTTGGGCCAAATACATGGGTGCTCATTATACATGGCAAAATACAGTGTATCACGAATCTATGCTCATGACTCTAAGCAGGCCCAAGCCCAGCACCCTCAAGGCCTGGGAGCCATCAGGCTCTGAGAATGGACATGCAGATGGGGAAACGAGGCACAGAGAAGTTTTGCACCTCTGGGAGTTGGCCCTCTTGGGCCTTAAGGGAAGGGAAAGGGCTCTCAGCCCCAGAGTCTGGATTTCTTCTGCAGCAAGATGGAGTTGAGTCACCTAGCTGTGGATGCAGCAGTAAGCTCTTTCTTTGTTTTTGCTCCAATACATCTTGCCACAATACCTCAAATTCTCCTGTGCACGAGTCCCTGAAATTCATTTTACATGACTTCATGGAAGAATCCTATTCTGACCAGCAATGGTTGCTTTGGGCTGGAGTAGGGGACAGGACAGTAAGTAACAGGGTGATAGCTGAAGGTTAGGGCTTTCTTGTGGAGCTGATGAACATGTTTCTAAATTGATGGTGATGGTTGCATATATGCATGAATATACTAAAGTGCATTGAATTGTACACTTTTTGTATTTTTGTATTTTTTTCAATTTTTATTGTTGACACTAATACAGATGACCCCATTTCCCTTCCAAATCACTTGCCTCCACCCATCCCAACCCCCCTTTTCTCTGGCTTACAACCCTGTTGTTTTCATCCATAAACTATGTGTGTATGTATACTCTTGGCTAATCTCTTCAACTTCTTTTACCCAGTGAATTGTGCACTTTAAATGTGTGAATTGTATGAGATGTGAATTATATATCAAAAAACATTCTCTTCCAATTGAACAACATCTTTAATAAAAACAGACCATATATGCTACATTTTTTTCAAAATTGTAAAAGATTGACAATAATAATTGTATATTTTATGAAAACTATATAATTAATTGATGCACTAAAATAAGTTAAATAATATATATTTGGCTCATGTAGATTATGTATAGCACTTTAAAACAAAATAAGTCAATATAGTAGTTACTTTAGTCATTCCTACAGTTGAGTTATTTGTTTTGACCTTGAAGGTCACATGAGTGACTGGAATTGTGGGCAACATTGTATTTATCAATATGGTTTTGGTTTAATGAGTTCTCACATTTTAAATTTTTGTCAAACTATAAATAAATTAAATAGGCATTTATTTTATTTTTATGTATATGTTTTCTTCATAATAAGATACACATGTAAAATAAGATAATCAGAATTTAGGAAGGCATGGCATAATTAATATAAGTAAACAACTGAACTTATATCCATGGATAAAATTATTACTGAACAGAAAAATTTGTTCTCTGGCATACATCAAATATAAAACCTATTTTTCCAGAAGTATTAAAATGCCAAATTTTAAAACAGGGAAGTGAGAGCAAATACTATTTGTGAACATGGTCATCCAGATCAGTAATAGCAGAAAAAGTATTTGACTACATTTGGATTGTTTTCTTAATTTGTATTTTCAAAATAATTTTATTAAAGTATAGTTGACATACAGTATTATATTAGCTTCAGAAAATAACATGGCACAAAATCTCTACGTTAAAGCAAACAGTCTAAATGAATTAAACTTATAAACTGATTTATGCTCTCTACCTTTTGTCTTTTGTAATAAAGCAATTAAAAGGTGATAATAATTAAAGATATCTCTTGGATTTCATAGTGTAACTATTTTTTTACTTTTATGTGATAATCTTTTCAGTGTCATTACACATTTTCGTCTCAAACATTATATTATGTGCATTTCACACAAAGTTGTGGAGGTAGTAAACTATTACTATCCTCAAACGTAAACTTGCCACAACTACTCAGCCAAAAATTGGCCAGATCCAGAAGGTCTTCTGAATTTCATGCAGTTTTAGATTTGCTGGCCTCACTGATTCACTGTATTGCAAGCTCATTGCCCTAACCCTTTAGAGAAACCCACACCATACCGCTAAAACAATAATTCTCAGCCTCAGTTTTCTGACCTTTAAGGCTGAGTTCATTGTTTCTTTTCAAGAATCGTGTAGCCTAAATTTTCAGATTATTCTGTCGTTACTGCTGTTAAGGTCCCAATAATGAAACATTTCCAACTAATTAACATTTGTGATTTAATGGTTTTTGGGGCTAAATCACCAGGCATTTTTATACTTTACTTAACCAGCCTCACATATCTAAAATAGTTTATACTGTTCTTTTGTGTGTTTATGGTCTTTCATCTCAATGATTTTAATAGACCATGCTATTAAAATCATTTATTTTTCTTTCAATTCACTGTTATAGGAAATGCACTAAACTAAGCAGTCTTTTAGTAAATACTGTAAGTACAGTTTATTGAAGAATCAATTTCTCACTGATTCCCACATTGAGAAGTGCTTGGTCCACAAGTATGCTTGACTTGTGCCTTAGAAAAATGGATGCTTTTGAAGTAACAATTTACAGATATTGCTAGAAGTAGCAGACTGTTTAATGTCCTGCCAATATCCCTAGAACTAACTTTATTTTTTCCTGAACATTTGTCAGACTTCAAACTGCCAGCACCAACAAACCTTTGTCTGAAGTTACTCTGGCCACCTGAGTTTGGCTGCTTACACTGAAAAGTGACATGGGTTTAACTGATGTTTGACAATTTGTGGATAAACTATCTGGTTTTCTCTCTCTTAGGTAGTATCCCAATTATTAACACTCTCACCTGAGTTGAATTAGAACGGCATACAGGTGAAATAAAATGCACTGGTCAATTTAATGTTTTTGAAGTTTTGTGAAAAGAATTATGGGGTCTAAAACAATTAACAGTTTTCCTTTCACCTTCTTAGTTCTAGCTGAGCCAGTAGTCAAATGAACAGAAATAGATTAACAACAGAAGATCAAATTGTAATACATGCACACGGGGAATGCACATAAGCATAAATGTTCTGAAGGGTAGGAAGGCAACACTGGATATACATGGCATTTTGGACAACAGAAGGGAATGGGGTCTTTCATTTCAGACGGGAGAATGGACAATTTTTAGGAAGTTGAGAAAGAAGGGAACACACGTTGCAGAAATGTTCTTGCTAGGCAACTTGGAAACAGTGGGAGACAGGGTATATGTAGCTAACAGGCCCCTGCCCGAAGCCCTCCTATTTACCATAATCATTTCACATAAGGCTAAGGTGAACATCTTCAGCTTGCCTTCCTGAAGCAGGTTTTTCTGTCTGAACCTCTTGGGCAGGGAAGCAGGGAGGGTCAAAGTTTCTTTCTTAGTCTTTTGTTTCTTGATAAGTACCTTAAAATGAATATCCCCCAAAGCAATTTCCGGATTGCAAAACTTCAGTTTCCTTCACAAGAAACATTGGAAATGTATCACAGTGAATTATAAGGGCAATAAAGTAAGTTACTTTTTCTGAACTATTAAAACACTTTTAAAAAGTAACTTGTATTAGATCAGCCAAATAATAATCCAAGGGATAGTGTGAAAGTTGGATGAATTTTATGCAAGCATTGAAGCATCACCTCTCCTTAAGCAACCAGAGAGCCAACTGTGATGGAAATCAGGCTGGATATCTAATAGTGCAGCAGCTAAATCGCTGCAACTGTTGAATGCACAGCCTGTGCAGAAAGTTCGTATACAAGAGTCACTGCCTGTGGATCTGATCATACTCCAGGCAGAAACGGAACAAAGACAAGAAAGTAAGGAAAACAAAACAAAGATTACTCCCAGTCACTTTGTAAGGAAGGATTCTGAAAACTGCCACTCAACTATTTGTTGATTAGTCAGGATATAGTCAAATGTGCTCATTTAGTGAGAGAGAGACAGAGAGAGGAGAATACAGATTAATTTAGAGCATTGTTACCATCAGAGCTCTAGGGAGTGACCTCTATCAGACAAGATGGTAGCCCGGGGAGGTCCTTACATTGAGCATGGGAAAAGCTAGCAAAATAATTGGAGAGAAACAAAAGCCTTTCCGCCATACTAAATTGGGGGAGTGGCCAGGGGAATGTAGGCACACGCACCGTAGGAGGCAAAATGGTGTAGGGGGAGGTCCTGGACCAAAGAGGCCATTCGCCTAGCCCGGGGAAAGAAGCAATCGGTTAGGAGGTAGACCCATTCAAAGCAGAAGTTTGGGAAGCTGATTGGTCATTTTGAGAAAACACCTGGTCCACCCCACACCCAGGCTAATATAATTCCAGGGGAACAAGGAAGCTTCATCTCTAGCTTGTGGTCTGCACTAACATGATGCCTTTGCCTGTTCTTTCCATGGCCTCCAGGAGGGAGCTTCTCACTCTCTTGTCCACCTGGTGATGCACTGGCCCCCATATTTGTGTGCTTTCTCACCCAGAAGCACCTGGCCACATGGTTGTGTGGACTCCACATGTCTGCTCCAGAAGGGAGCCTGAAAAGGACAGCAGCCAGGAATAAGCTAAGCTACCTGCATAGGGACTAAAACCGCTTAGCAGCTGCCTGCAGGGTCCACAGGAGTGTACTTTAAAATGGAGCAGGGACTCTGGGCACTGGCTTTTGTCTTGGCTTTGCTGAGGTCAGCTGGACTTTTTCCATAGCAGAAAGAGGAGACCGTCTTTTAGATGGGAGTCTGCCACTCTCTCAGGTGACACAGCACCTGAATAAAACCTCTTTCCTTTTGCACCAGCATCTGCCTCATGAGTTTGGATTTTATGATGGCAGGTGGCCAAACCTCCGATTTTTGTTTGGTTACAACACAAAGTGCCAAGATGGATATTTTGCTGTGGAGAAAGATGGGGAAAAGGGACTTCAGAAAGAGCTATCAGTTTCTGTTCAAATATTTTATTTCTACTCTAATATCTGATTGTTTATTTAACCTTACAGAGCACATTTAACCCCAAACCAATCATCTCAACAAGTTGTTTGTTTTGTTGTTGTTTTTTTGTTTTTGTTTGGTATTTGGCTTAAAGCCCTTTACATCCAGCTTATACAGGGTCCCTTTAATCAAATCTAGAGGTGGATTCTCTTGGTCTGAGAAAGAGTGATAGCCGAGAGACATGACAACTAAGTGTTACATACACTGAAATGATGAAATAGAAAAAATAACATTATTTGAAAATTTAGGAAATCTGAATAAAATATAAACTTTCATTAATATTTTATTAATACTTATTCAGTGTTTGTGAAAGCTGTACCATACCTTTGTAAAATGTTAATAATAGAAGAAACTGGTTATGGAATATATATTAACTATCTGTATTATCTTCTTGTTTTTTGTCGCCTATAAGCCTAAAATTGTTCTAAAAAATAAAGTCTATTTGAACTTAAAAATACTAAGTGGTACAAGAGGATCTGTGAAAGTGTGTGTGGATGTGGAATATATTTTAAAAGTAAACTTTCAACATGTTTTCATAAATTGGAATGTAGTAAAAGGGATTAAGAAAAATTTATGTATATGATGAAGAAAATGGGTGAATGATTGAAACCAAAGTTGCTTATGATTTTTACTGTTTAGTTTTGACTCCTAGTTCTAGACATCATATCTTTCTCTATATACCCGGAGGGCAGCAGAAAATGGCCTGAACCTGACTAATGGTCCCTAGGTCTGGACCTCTGGCAGGCTGCAGGTAGCATCTTGATGGGAGGTGATTTTCAGCTCCTGAGCCCTAAGGTAGAGTGACCCCCTCATCACATACTCATGCATGCAGCCAGGCAAGAGGGACACCAGAGCAGACCTCAGAGCTGGCTTCAAGACCAGAAGAAATGATTCATTACTCTTACCTACCTCCAATCAATCAGCTCCCAGCACAACTTCTGACTCCCTAACCCCTGAGGTCTTGCGACTTTGCCCTATATAATCGGTAACCCACATGCTGTCCAGGAATCAGAATCCTCATTCTGATGGATTGGCCAATTCTCTAATAAACCTTCCTTCCACACTGCAAACTCCTGCTCATGCATTTCTTTTGGGCCAGTGCATGCAGGCAGAAGAACTCAAACATTGGTATCCTGGTAACATAGTGCTTTCATTTAACAATGTAGAGAACACTAGGGAACTAATTACAGGGGTTATCACATGGAGTTCTCTTTTAATATTTTATTTTGAGGTGCCTATTACAAAGCCAATTTGATATATTGTTGGAAAAGTTTAATACTTAAGTTTGAAGCTCAGAGAGAGAATCAAGATTAGAGGTGTTAATTTGTAAGTCACCAACACATGGATGACTGATAAAAACTGTGCAACTATGAAGAGTCACAACATCTGATATTGAAATCTGGCTATTTTGATTGCCTTGTTTCTTCAGATTTTTTTTTTTCACCCTGGCCTTGGCATGCCTCATGACCTATTCTGAATAGGAACTGAGGTTGAAGGCCTCCAGTGTGACACTTTTGTGCTAATTTGGCTGGAAGTTAATCTATAATTATGTTTGTTCCAGCTGTCAGTCCAGAGAATTCAATTCCTCTGGTGTTTTTTTTTTTTTCTTTCTGTCCCCCTTTTTTTCCTAAGAACTTTTTCTTACATAAAGCCTTCACCTTTCATCTTCCTTCTCCTTCAGCTGTAATTTACTGCTACTGTAATGGAGCTGTTGAGGTGGTGAGAAGGTGTAGAGGGAGAGAAACCTTCTATATGCTTCTGATTAAATCTGTCCTTTAGCTGTACTGTGTTCCTGGGAGTAACCTTCACAGTGTTTCTGAGATCCTCCCCACTTAGGACAGAACGGAAAACGAGAAAGGGCTAATGCTGCCTGCCTCTTCCTGGGTGAGAAAAGGCTCTACACAACCTTTGCTCCTGGATAGTGGGTTGTAGGATAATGCTCTGGCTACACTTCACAATGCTTATTTTTCCTCTCCACCTATCAGAACCATGAGGGAATTTGTCTCTTAGCTCTTTATCATGGGAAGCTAATGCATAGGAAATATAGTCAATAATATTGTGATAACCATATATGGTGCCCGATGGATACTAGACTTATCAGGGGATCGCTTGGTACGTAAGTTGCATAAATGTCTAACCACTATAGTGTATATCTGAAACTAATATAATGTGTCAACTATAATTTAAAAATTAAAAAAAAAACACTCTAAAGAGATTCCTGGAGATTATACCCACAAAAGTATGTGTGTGTATGAGGGATGCTAAGGCTTCAGTTCCTTGGAGATTTTCATTCAGATGCTAGCCACACTTAGCCTTCAGCAGTTCATGAAACTTGAGATTTAATTGTTCTTATCAGTTTATAGTTCCTAAGCCTCTCCTCATTTTTTTGAATTCTCGTTTCTTCATTCTTTTCTATTGGGTTGTTTATTTCTTCCTTCTGGTCCATTCCATTGATATGAGTTCCAGTTTCCTCCCCATCACTATTGGTTCCCTGCACATTTTCCTTTATTTCACTTAGCATAGCCTTCATTTATTCATCTAATATGCAACCAAATTCAACCAATTCTGTGAGCATCCTGATCACCAGTGCTTTGAACTGTGCATCTGATAGGTTGGTTATCTCTTCATCGCTTAATTGTATTATTTCTGGAGATTTGATCTGTTCCTTTGTTTGGGCCTTTTTTTTTTTGGTCTTTATGTACCTGTTACATAGTGAGGGGTGGGGCCTTAAGTATTCACCAGTGCGGGGCATCCCACATTACTGAGTTGTGATGCTGTATGTGGGTAAGGGGTCCGAGAGAACAATGGCGCTTGCTCCGTTCTCTGCTGGATTTCAGTACCTTCTGCCGCTTCTTCCAAGCAAACTGGTCCCTTCCATTGCTGATTCCCAGGTGGATGATTTTGTGTACATTCTAGGACCCTGTGGGTCTCTCCAACAAACTCTCCTGTGAGGCTGGGAGTTTCTCCCACTGCGTCAACCCCCACAGGTGTTTTCAATTGGTCTTTCGAGGCCTTATTTCCCTGCCCTGGAGCCCTGGGTTGAGTGGTCTGTCTCACCCGCCAGTTTCTCCTGGTTTATCTGCACATGAATGTGGGACCACCCCATCAGCCAGCTGCCTTGTGCGCTGTGCCCCTCCACAATCCACTTCCTCACTGGGTCCACCCGCTGCTGCCTTGCTGTGACCCCTTTCTGTCCAGCCACCAACTCTGCCCTCCTACCAGTCTGGATAAATGTTTCTTCTTTAACTCTTTGGTTGTCAGACTTCCATACAGTTCAATTTTCTGTCAGTACTGGTTGTTTTTTTATTTCTTAATTGCCATTGTCCTTCTTTTGGTTGTGTGAGGAGGCACAGTATGTTTACCTGTGCCTCCATCTTTAATGGTGATTTTTTAAAATTTTCTCAGTTTTTTTTTCTTATAAGAATTGGAGTGATGAATTCTGAACTCTTTATATGTCAAAAATGAAGTCAGTATTATTAGCTTCTTTCTTTCTAGCCTGAATTTCTGGCTATTTCTAATTGGTCTAGTTGTTCTTTTTAAATGCTCACCCTAGGATATATTAATTGTTTTTTGATAGAAAGGAAAGGAGAGAGAGAGAGATCCATTGATGTGAAAGAGAAATATTGATTGGCTTCCTCTTGTCAGAACCCCAGTTGGGTATCAAACTCTCAGCGTAGGTATGTGCCCTGACTGAGAATTGAACCCTCAATCTTTTGGTGTGCGGGATAATTCTCCAACCAACTGAGCTGCCCAACCCAAGCTGCTCTATTTTCACTCTTACTAACTACCTTGATTTTGTAACGCAGTTTTCAGAATCACAAATGTCCAATGGATTGCCGCTGCATTTACGATACACAACCAAATGCTTTTTGCACTTATCAAGGCCTCCGTGCCCAGGTGTCCTCAATCCCATCCCTACCTGTCTTGCCATTTACCACTGTGCTGCTTTCTTGTCGTGTCCAATAAACCAAACCTGTTCTAGATTCTGAACTATTGTAATTGGTGTTTTCTCCACCTTCAAATTTGTCGAGGTGGCTTTGACCCTCCTTTCATTTAGGTTTCTTGAAAATATGTCTTGAAGACCATAACCATCATCTAACAGTTGTAACTAAAACAACACCCAAATAGACCCACGGCACTATTTACTCTTTTTATCTTTTCATATCATTAACATTCCAGAAATTATGTGATATAATGAAGTATGTATGTACTTGGTATATATTGTCCCACTGATCAGCTCCATGAGTGTAGGAAACTCTCCTTTTGTTCACTACTGCAAATTGGGCACCTAAGGTATATATGAAAGGTGATAGGTAAATGATCCATAGCATTGGTTCTAGGAGCAAATGAGTAGCTGATACCCAGAGTAGTGTGTGTCCAAATGTTGAATGGCCAATAAAGTGGATGAGAACATAGATCAGTAAAAGGCCTTTGTATGTATAATACCTCTGAATTTTGGGAGAAGAATGGTCTTGTAAATTATCTATCATTCTGTTAGTGCCTCTGTTGCTTGCTATGAGATATACACTTTTATAGAGACATCAGAGGTGTTAACTAAAAGGGAATTGTAAAAAATACATGACAACACTCCTTTGGGCAAAATAAATACACAGCATTATACTCTTCTGAGGGTGTTTTCTTGCTCTTAGTTGTCTCTCAGCTTCTATGTATTGTTGCATTAGTAAAGAATTCTGAGAGTATACAGTTTAATTGGTCTTGTCTTCATTCTGTTAGCCTACAAAAAATTAGTACATACTGAAAAATTTTACTGTCACATTCAAAGAAGAAGTCATTATCCCTATCTAAAATTATATATTAAACTACTTGTTCTATAGATAGGTTTTGAGTAATTAGAAATCAAAAAAGAAAAATTCCAAGTATTGAAATGTTGGATGTGGAAATTTCAGCATATTTTATTGAAGTGGCAATTACTGGAATTGATATTCTTTGCACCCCAGGAAAATTATAACATGACACTGAATTGGATTAATTCCTTAGAACATTCCTAGAATATTAGGTTTGCCACTAATGTTACTTTATTTATGCCTATCTTATTAAATTTAATGGTTGATTCATCAATGGTAAATAAATTATAATAATAATTGACACCCTTCAAATAGTGTAAAACTAGTAAGTTAAAAATAAGAGCTTTTTAATTTTAAGGAGGTAAAGAAATAATATAAGCAATACTTTCTTAAACTCAAACCTGAAGGGTCCTAAGAACTCCCAGACATGTTGACAAATCTGTCAAAATAAAATTAATATTAGGACAAAAATTCAAGGATCTTAGAAAGCAAACAGGTTGACATGTATGTGGGAACAAAGACTCAGAGGAGAATAAGAAAGATTCTCATAGGGAGGAGATATGGGAGAATGGAAAATGTGCTTAGATAATTCTTTTAACTGTTTTTGGTAGACATTGGAGGACATTCAGATATAAGCAAGAGGAACACCTGTTAGATTTAACAGGTTGGCATCTGATGCCTTTTTGAGCCCTGGTAGTATGGTTACAGTTGGTAACAAGAGCAGAAAGACAGGCTGTCCCCTTAACATTCATTTTTAATGTCTAAAAAATCATTTCAAATATTAGCTTAAAATTTGGACTTCTCTTTGAGAGCTCTTCATTGTTGTATAAAATGAAGAAAATGAATATCCAGACAATTGGGGGGTACATTAATTTATCTTTTATTCCTTTGGAGATAGGTAAAAGCTTTGCTAGAAGGAATTAACCAAGAATAAATTAGAATCACACAATGACTACTACATTAACTTTTCTTTGATGCTTTGTTTTAATTCTTTAATATTAATAATGTTTTTCAATGTTAGAAACACTAAATTTTGCTTAGAAAATTCTTCCAGAATATTTTTCTTTGTGTGTAGTGCAGCTTGGAAAATTGGATAATGGACCTATTTGTGAAATAAATGCAACTGGATGTTTATGAGATGACTACATCTATTACTTGCATCACCAAAGACACCTACAGAAATTTACATATGTTATTTTTTTATGTACCTTCATCAGAAAATGAATAATTAAAACCTTCTAATTTTCATTTTTATGTAGGTGAACTTTTATGAAGTTGTTTGCCTCTTACCTTTTTTTCATTCCAATCCTAACGTAGTACTGAATAGTTGAGGGAGAAATAAAGAAAATTAGTGTAGGATTTCCTGAGGTTAGATTGTGAGCAGACTCTTGACTTATGGAAACTGGGAAATGATAAATGAGTGTTTTTTTAAGCTTATAAAGTGATGTTACTTTGTTAGGTAGCGCTAAAAATCTAATATATCTGTCTATATCCTTCACAATATTCATGTTAAGAATAACCATTTTTTGCAAAGTGTAAGCATCAAAACTCTGATTTCATACCTTTAATCTGTGGAACTAAAGTAGATTCATTGGTAACAGTCATCAGTAATTAACTTCTAACTGAATATATAAGAATTGTATTTAAAATAGTTAATAATGAATGAATTTTGATTTCATGCATTATGCTGTGTGTTTATATTTATCCTAGAGGCTAACATAATTAATCACTTATTTACTAATTAACAGCCTCATTATTACTTATTATGTGCATCACTATTTATGTGGTAAAGAATTGTATTAGCACTAATTGGAATCAATTGCTACTAAGTTAATCCCTTGGTTTTAACTGACAAAGTAAAAACAATAGTATCAAAATGATTAGCACTTAATTATCAAAAATACGAAATATCAGAATATCCCTTCAAATACCTAATGAATGAAACTATCACTTGAGTTTAAATAAGAAGCTCAGATACCATTTTCTAGGAAATGTAGATAAACTCAGGGCAATGGGTCTAATCCGTAGCTAAATATTTATACCTGGATTCGAGTGCTTTCTCTTTCTCCATCCATATGTAGCAGTTTTAACATTCACCCTGATGGAAAATATTATTATGTGGTAATTACTTAGTAACTACCATTAAAAATCTTAGCTTTGTTTCAGAATTTAGAAACTATTAAAACTCCTACATTGTGCATGGGTGTATATGAGGGCATTGGGTGAATCTGCTCCCCATTAAACTTTTAAGTCTATGTGTCTATTAGTCCTGATTAGAGAATATAAATAAACTATGCCTTTTACCTAATGACCTGGGCTGCATAGTGTAATCTTGTTTAAGTAGATCTCTACCTAGTATGAATGTTAATTTATGCATTACTTGCATGTCTGGTATCTTGATTCTTCAGGAAATACATTATCTTTTGCTCTATCTTCCTTAATAAAACCATCTCTTCTACTATTGGTAATCTCTGGAGGTATTCTGCTTACAGATTTAAGTACGCTTTTACATGTTATTATGAATTGGCTCAAGTACTGCTAAAATACAACTTACGTAACATTCATTTTTATTTTAAAATGTCTTTTGTCATCTGCTTGTTTTGCGCACTGAATTATACTCCACCGTGTGAAAACAACTTGAGTTCTATTGCATCTTGCTCAGCTCACTGGGAAATGACTTACTGCCTATCTCTTCCCTAATCAGTGACTTTAAATAAATATTTTCTCTTATCTCTAAGTAATGGAAGGAAATATCTGTCTTTTCATTTTTTTTCCTGCTGAAAACAATAGATTCCAGATACAGGGGATATTAGGATAAACTTTTTAATGTGGTCTTTGAAATTAACTTTTTTAGAGAATTCTAAATCCCCATTCCATGCTATAAGATACAACTCAAATACAGGTCAATACAACTGTATTTAATGAGTTGAAACCAGAAATATCATTTTTTTATGTTCATTGCAAAGAAAAGTTAATTTTCTTACTTCTAAAATTTCCCTAATGTGCTGGGAGATGCAGTTATACAATGCAAACACAAATGGATGTTGAAAATGTGGTCTAAAAGGTTATCAACTTTCAAGCCAAGTCAAAAAAAATTAAAAACCAATATAAAAGTAGTCAAAAGCACTCTCCATAGCTCTTTGTAGCTTTGTATGTTTGCAGTCTGGTACAAATAAATTTACTACCATATAACCAGTTTTAATTACTCTATTTCAATTATTTCAAAACAAACTTAAAAATTCATTTTAAATCAAAAGAGGTTATGAAAATGTTGGGAAATTGTTTAACCATAATGCTTAATAATATTATATAAATTTTGCAGTTATAATTGTTTATATTTAGAGTTCATAGTTGTAATTTGCATATGTATTTCAAATTATATATGTACATATTTATATTTCAAATTATATGCACATATATGCATGATATTTGAATTTTTTGACATTTTTGAAATGTTTGACAATTAAGTATTTTTACTAATACTGTTGTGTTTAATGTAGTATGCCTTAAGATGCCTTATAGAAGAAACCGTCTTTTATTTTGAAATACCTTAGTGATTTCAGAAAATGAAAGAAAAATTTTGATTCCCCATGCATCTTTCAATATTTTAAATTTTTGTTCACATTCAAATTGACAGATTGACTCAGAATATTTTTACAAATAGAATAATGAGATGATTAGTTTTGACTTACTTTCCAAACCATTAATGTTATCTCACAAAAAATTTAATCCAATATAATTTTTGTAGTGAAACTACTGATGCAATTGTAAAAATATAAATAATTCCCCCCAAAAAAACTCAGTCCGCTTTTTTTTCTGGCAGCTATACTGAATTAAACAATTAAATATCAATTAAGTGCAAGGATCAACTAAATATTTGTAAATATTTGTGTAGCTACCATGTTAAACCCCAATGAAGATCTGAGTTTTTGTCATGCTCTTTATTTTCCTTCTAAAGGGACTTAACATCCCTATTATTTTGTATTTTAAAGCAAGTTTTATTTCCAGCTAAAAATTTACTGTGTTGCCATGTCCTTCCAACTTTTGATTTTCATTAGAGATCATTATACTATGGGGAAATAATGGTATCTCAGAGACAATATAAGCAGGCTCTTCTCATCCTTGATTACATAGTATTGTATTCCTAAATTAATGTCTGAACACTGAGATCAATTAACATTTTTTAAAGAAAATATTTGCAGCAAGACAAATTGCATTTAAATTCTCTTGAGGGTAGTTCATTGTCATAAAGTGTAATTTAAGAAAATCTTATCACTGCTTGGTTATAATGACATGGAAAATCTAATAAATGTTAACCCCTACAAAAAGATCACAAAATAGGAAATGAAAAATTGCTTCACAGTGTTAAAATGTTTTAGGATAGATTTTTATGTCAGGTGATTAATGTAATAGTATAAACTAAAGCAGAAGTCTTAACGAATAATAAAGGAAAAATATTGGTGTCAGTGAGTGCCTTACATCACTGGAATATTCTGCCCAATGGATAGCATAGCTCTGTCTCAGGCAGTCATACCTCTTACAAAAAATTCGAAGAGTGCTCTTTTCAGACATAAGATCAGGTAGAAACCAACATTTCATACAGTGGGTGAGAGAGTGAAACACTGTTGAGAAAACAACAACAAGGAAACACTTTTCTCAGCTACCACTGAGTTTAAGTTAAGAAGTGACCCTTGGTCCTCAGCTCTAATGAGCAGATGTTTCCAACACATTTGGTAAATTTCAAACAACCTCAGGAAACGAACACCTTCGTTTTTCACATCAAACTCATCTTCACCTCTGAAACCCAAGTTCCTGTTCTGATTGTAATTGTCCAAATTGCTTTTTCCTCCAGCCACATGAGTAGATACTGAGAGTAACCCCAAGGCTGACACTGAATGATAGACTGTGAAATTAACTCGAATATTCGCCCAGTGACTCAGACAATGCAAGTACTTAGAACTCGACTTTAAGGAAAAATAGCATTGCTTTCACCATAGGTGAAAGTGAATAAAGCACCCGATAATTAAGAATCAGAACTATTATTTTAAAAAGCACACGTAAATGGCAGCATACTCTCTAGAACTGATGTAGAATATACATTTCCATTGGTGCTTACAGTTCACTAAGGGCAGTTGTTTTCTGGCTCATTGAAGACATTTAAACATTCCAACGTTTGGAAGAAAGATTAAAATTTTTCTTTATACATTTATTATGTATTGACTGCCTTTATTCGTAAGATGTACCTGGGTTTTGTGCATGTTTTGTAGCTTGTCCCTACAAACACACAATGTTTTGAGCTCTTTATGATCTGATGAAATAAAGTCCAGACCCGTACAGCTGTTTGTAGAATGGACCTGGCAACTTTTGCACAATGCATAAATATGAGTATTGGGTTTGCCTGAATGGCACTGACAGAAGTGTAGATGGGTATATGCCAATATATTATTAAATGGGAATATTGGGTGCACATGCACTATTAAAAATTTGATCTTAGGTCTCTGAATGGTGGAATTTAACATTTCACCAGAAAAAGTGGAAATTTGAGAGAAAAATTTATAATTGAGGATATGAACAATATTTTGCAAGAAATATAAGAACAATACTGCTGTTTATAGGTATAAATACTGAAAAGGTTATTTTAAATACAATAATGTTTTAATCGCATGCATGCTAAAAATGGAAAGTTCAGTGGAAATAATTAAAAATGCCTGAATTAGAATCACAGCTCTGTCACCAATATTATTGTATTATCACCAAGTTCATGCAAAAACTTGGCAATTTAATTAATTTTCTGTACTTGGATTATTATTTTAAATGGTAATGAAAATTCTAACCTAAACATTTGTTATAAATATTTACAATTTAATGCAACAGAAAAGTCCTGGGGGCTGATGAATATGCAAAAGTGTATGTTTGTTTTCCCTTACAAACATATAATTATGCCTCAGTATGTTTTCAACAAAATATTTAATAAATATACAAAAGATAGAATTAAAGTGATTTAAGGTAATTCCATTGTAACCCAGGAGCTCCAAATCAGGGGCTGCTTACGTGTTTGTGACATTCAGAAAAAGCCAACGTGAGGACTAGCAGAGGCAGACACGCTATTTGTTGCTCACACTGTAAGGAAGTGCACTAACGGCTGTGGGTCAGGCTGAGGGTTCCGGCCAGCGGCCCTCTGGCCAGCGCTTGTCAGAGGTGGTGGGAGAGCCACGTCCAACATTAACTCCCTACCCATGTATGCGTACATAGAAGAAAATAATTAAAATGCAAATGCAGAAAACTAGTTGCTTTATTTTTACTCATTTTTTATATTACTTCCCCTGATTTAATTTGTATGTAGGCACTAGAAAGGAATAATTGTATGCACCTCTTCAACCTTAACTTTCAAGTATAGCATAAATTGATTACATCATTGTGACCACAACTTCGATTTTTGAACTAATGCTTTCATTTGTAACATCTCCCTATTGAAAAATTCTATTTAATACCATTGGGATATTGCATCTGTGAAATTTATATGTAATGAATGGGTGCAGTTTTAGAGAAGTGAATCAAATCTGGGATGGATTAGATAATACTGTGTCTATCAATATTCTAACTGATTTTTCATAGACATAGTAAGCTGGTTCTGTTATGTATACAAATAAGCAAAGAGCCAAAATTTCCATGACACTTTGAATGAAAATAACAAAGTAGGAAGTCCATCCCATTAAAAACTAATAAATACATGGTGGTAATTTAGACCTCTGCATGCAGAGAAAGCAAATCTTTATCCTGAGCAAGTGTTTATTTCAGTAAGTACAAAACGCTCTTCTATGATGGAAGCGTCCAACGTAATCAACCTGCCGATGACGCTGGAAACAGTGCCTAATCTGAGGCTTGGTGCTGGTCTTGGCTCCTGGCAGGTTGGGTCCTAACAGTCGGCCTTGGTGAGTGCAAGTCCGCGTTGCTGAGGCCATGGACAACTCCCATTCCTGCCAGTGTGGCCACTTTGTTCACATACTGGGCAATTACAGAGATTGCTGGGGAAAGAAGTTGCCTGGTTTCCTCAAAATAGTTTATCTCACTCACTTGAATATTAAATTCTTCTCTGCTGAGCTCACCTTCTGGGCAGCAATTACTGATGGCAAATATATCGTCATGTTTTTGTGCATTCAGAGCCATTCACTACCTGTTTCCCAAATTTCTTTGTTACCAGTGCTCCAGTCATGTTTGCTTCAAGTCCCTGACTATCTACCCAAGTCCAAAAATCAACAAGTGATTGTAGACCTGGCCATTTCTCACTCAAAGGAAATTGAACAAGAGGAAGTACAGCTTGACATTCTACCTGCTGGGCAGATTTTCCTTCACCACTGCCCTTCGACAATATCCCAGAGAGGGTCTATAGTACTCTAGATGGCGGCTTTAGGTGGTGCCTGCCATCTTGCAGAACTATCTATAAACCTTTATACCTTTAGATACTAGGATCCAGGACAAGCTCATGCATAGTATCTATTTGTCATAACTCTTAAAGTTCTGCAGCCATTATAGAGGGTCCAGCAGAAGCAATGCCTGCTTGAGTGTGGTTGGTAGGGTAATAACATAGGTGTAATAATGTGCAGTTTTAATTTGAACATTTCACCTAAAATGTCACATGGTCTGCCATTTCAGTGATATTGTTATGTTACAAAATGACAGGCTTATGATTTTGTAACCAAAGCTTTGGTAACAAAAAGGGGTGTTATTTTTGCCACATCCTGTATCTGACACTGTTGAGAAATATAGGCCAGTTATTTTACATGTGTCTAAGCTGACTTTGTCTGCTGTTCCCTGATGATTAAGTGCATATTATGCTCTTTGTCAGGAATACCACACCTTCTATAGGGTGTCCTTCTTAACACCTTATACCTGAAGATACAAGTCATTATTTCCCCAGTATTGGTAAGGTAAGCTTTGATCACTTAGTTAAGAAAGAGCCTACAAGTGTTCTTTTCTGTAAATTTAATTAATAACTAATTAGTAACCATGCTGTAGGTATCTATTTTGAGATTATATGAATATCCTGTTTCTC
The DNA here is from genome assembly GCA_004027475.1 of Anoura caudifer. NCBI lineage: Eukaryota > Metazoa > Chordata > Mammalia > Chiroptera > Phyllostomidae > Anoura > Anoura caudifer. The sequence continues at coordinate 46,739 of PVKU01009415.1, forward strand.
ATTAAACTTTAACCCACTAGCTTTATGTTATATTTTTACAAATTTTCATGTATATCTATATGTATAGTTGTAGATATATTTATATCCTAATACAAGAATGACCCTTCCTTTGTATTTTTTTAATTTTATTAGTTATATAATACATTGTGACATTATTTACTTTGGTATTCAATGTGTGAGGAATAGAACTTCTCAGATATCCATTCAAATATTATTATTGTCCATCTCTTATGGATTGTGTTTGAGTCTAGGTATAGGACTTTTCAAATAAAACCTAAAAGAATTCTATAATATTTGAAAAATGGCAATCTATGTTAATAACTTATGTAACAGAATATTCCCATTGATTGAAGGGCTCTCCTGAATTCCAGAGCGAAATAGTTGACAATGTCATTGCACTTTCTTATGACCCAGTATTTTAGGTATCAAAGGAAACCAAGTGAATAGATTGGATAGTAACAAAGAAAGAACTGTTGGGTAGAACCCTGACATCAAGCCTTGAATGCCTTGATACAAACATAGAGAAATGTGTCCTGCCCATTATATTTCTGGAAATCTCCCAAAGTCTATCCACGGTGGTATCTCTAGCAATCAATTGCCATTAGTGACAATTTAGGGGATTCACAGAATCATTGACATTAGATTATGAACAATGAACTGAAATAGAAGAAAATTGATGGCGGTTGTATACTAGTGGCATAAGTTAACATCTTTAAGTTCTAAAATTATATATTCATTCAGATGTGATTCAGATAAAGATACAAAAAGGACACGTGAAATAGGAAAGAAACATCAGCAATTTGCTATTACGTGAAACCATTTTATATTTATGATTTTTTAACTTAGCATTTTAATAATATAAAAGTAATAGTAAGTTGACTTCTCTTATCCATTCAAATGTTATTTCTGATGTTATAGATATTAAAAACAAACCATCACACAAACAAAAACCACCTTTGTCTGTTATTTTGTTGTTTTGTTGATGAATTTCTCCTTTGTAACTCTACTCACACATAACGGACACTCATATACTTTTCATGATGCTCTTTATTTATATAGATGAAATTTCTGGGTGATTAAAATGCACAACTTTCTTTTCAAAGATTTCTGACTTATAAGTACCACTTAAGTTGTGTAATGAATGTTGAATAAAGCGAGGTTATCTGACACTTCTTGTATAGCACTTTGGAATCTCTTGGATCACCACAGTCTTGTTTTAACTGACACTAACGTGATCAATTCTGTGTGTTTTCCAATTAATTTAAGCAAATGCAGCTCGTATTCATTCCACTTGCCTCTCACCTATGTCTTGAGGTATTCATACACACACAACTCCAAAGAACTCATGGAGACAGTGATTGTGGGTGTGAGGGTGTGGGTAGAAGTGGAAGAGCATATAAAGGGGATAAATAGTAATGAAAATACACAACAAAAATTTATTTATTTATTTATTAAAAAATAAATAAATACTTAGTGAGCAAAAAGGGATACCTGGGATTTCACATCCTTAAGAGTGAAACATTTATGAATTGGAAACAAGCTGATGAACTACATCCTCCCCACCGAAGTTTGGGAGAGTTTCAAGGACTCTCAGGGGACATTCCTACCAGGTCCAGCAATCAGTCCCACTTGAGGCAACCATCTGAGCTCCATCGTGTATCTGCACACTGGGTTTCCGCCCCTCGCTTCATTCTCCTTGTCCTCCCTTATTCCCTCGGTGGCATTCCTCAAATAAACGCTTCAAAGAAGGCATTGCCTCAGGCTCCACATTCTGCAAAACCACCTGAGAAAATAGGACAGCCTTTATAAATATACTCAAGTTATTTAGATTTAGTCAGCATGGAAATTCAAATTTGGATAAAATACTGAAAAACAAGGCATAAGAAAATGAAGAAAACACATTTAATTCCTTAAATGTATTTATTTTTCCTCTTTCTAAGACATTTGCTTCACACAATGAAAAAATGCATGACTAATAAGTGGTCTTTCTAAAGTGCCTTTTGCTTTTAATCAGTATCATACTAATTATGTTTCTGAGTATATAATTGTCTTTGTTCTTCTGAAATAGAAAAAAATCAGTTTTTGTGAGACAAAGATTTTGTCCCCTAATGGGAAAAATTTTCTTTAAATTACTGAAATTATAATCATAGAGGTTTTCTTGTAAACCATAATTATGCTGTGTCCCTATAATTTATCTCAGTACAGATTTAGCTGGAGTTTTGTGTAAGATCATCGTATAGCAACAGTACAATAGCTTCTCAATTTTGACTTTGTTGTGGCTAAGATTCCTTGACCCACATTTGCATAGAAGGCATGGAAAGTGAACAAGCTGGAAAAAAAAAAAACAAGGAATTACAAAAATTATTATTAACATTATTTTTAAATTAACAATTCTTCAAACCCTACTTACATTTATTGCTTGCATTTCCTATAAAAATATATTGTCACTTGAATACTTCTCTGATTTCCTTATACAAAAGTTCCTTTAACTTCAAGTCCTTAAGGCAATTACAGAAAATACAAAATTATTGATATAAAAACATTTGTTAACATTCCTTATTTCCTTCACTGAATATATGTATATACTGTGTTTTTGAAAGAAGCATGAATTTTAAGAAAAACATACAAATTTATCTGATAAAACATGAGTTTCTTTATTAAAGTTAAAGTTGATTGTATAAGTTTCCTGCAAATTTCAAATTAAAGTAAATTTTTGTAAGTTCTTTTCAGTTCTGTATCATACCAGAAGGTGGCAGGAGTAAGGCACAAAATTCCACAATCCTTGAGAAAAATAGAAAAAGCATCCCTTTTCCTTGTCTTGATGACAGTCATTTTAATGCCTATGTATGCAGGTGTCTCAACCCACTCAGTTCTAGTCCTGAGCAGATTTATCCCTTTCCTTAAAATTGGGACTGTGTTCTTTGATAACAAATTATCACTGTGCTGCAAAAATTTTCAACCTTTACCATAAAGAAGGTCCAAAATGTATGGTGTGTGTGTGTATATATATAAATTAATATATATATATATTAATTGAGGTGACATTGGTTAATAAGATTAAGTGTAGATTTCTATGATGCACGACCTGTATATTGTAGTGTGCGCCCACAACTTGAAGTCAAATCATCTTCCATCACCATATTGGCCCTCTTTACCCTTTACTAGGCCTCCACCTCATGTCCCTCTGGTAACCACCATATTCTTGTCTGTGTCTATGAGTTAGTTTCACTTTTGTATCCCATATGGGGGTAAAATCATATGTTTTAGCTTTTTCTGACCGACTTATTTCACTTAGCATAATATTCTCAAGATTCATCCATGTCATTACAAATGACATTATTTCATCTTTTCTTATGGCTGAGTAGTGTTCTGTATTATTTATGTACCAAGTCTTTTTTATCCAACCACTTATCGAAGGGCACTTTGGTTGTTTTCATGTCTGGGCCACTGTGAATAGTGCTGCACTGGATATAAGGTTGCATTTATCTTTGCAAATAAATCTTTTGAAGTTTTCAGGTAGATACCCACAAGAGGGATTGCTGGGTCGTATGGTAACTATTCTTAATTTTTTGAGCCACGGAGATATGCTTTTCCATAGTGACTGTACCAGTTTATATTACTACCAGCAGTGAATGAGAGTTCCTTTTTCTCTACAGCCTGTCCAACTCAGGTGATTACTTGTCTTGTTGATAACAGTCATTTTAACAGGTGTGAGATAGTTTTCATTTGTATTTCTCTAGCAGCAGTGAGATTGAGCATATTTTCATGTATCTGTTGGCCATTTGTATGTCTTCTTGGGAGAAGTGTCTGATCATGTACTCTGCTCTTTTTTTAATTGGCTTTAATTGCCTGGTGTTAAGTTCCATGTGCTCTTTATATATTTTGGATATTAACCCCTTGTCGGAGTTGTTGTTTGCAGATATCATCTCCCATGCAGTTGGTTGCCTTTTAGTTTTGTTGTCAATTTCTTTGCTATGCAGATGATTTTAAATTTGATATAGTCCCATTTATTTATTTTTATCTTTATTTACCTTGCCTTTGGTGTCAAATTCATAAAATCTCTAACACCAAGGTCCATGAGTTTAGTGCTTGTGTTTTCTTCTGTGTTATTTATTGTTTCAGGCCTTATATTTAGTTCTTTCATCCATTTTGAATTATTTTTTGTACAGTGGGACAAACTGTAGCCTTGTTTCATTCTACTGCATGTGGCTTTCCAATTTCCCCAGCATTTATTGAAAAGGCTTTATTGTCTCATTGCATATTTTTGGCTTCTTTATCAAATATTACTTGCCCATGTACATGTGGTTGTATGTCTGGACCCTCAGTTCTGTTCTGTTCATCTATGTGTCTGTTTTTTCTACCACTAATGCACTATTTTGATTCTAGCTGCTCTGTAGGATAATTTGAAGTCAGGTAGTATGATACATTTGGCTTCGTTCTTTTTCCCCAAGATTTCTTTAGTTCTGTGGAGTCTTTTATGGCTCAATACAAATATGATAAAGTAGGTCCAAATCATATGATAAACATAGATTTGGATCATTTAAATTCTCAGGCACTCTCTCTGAGATAATGACTCAATTCATATGATGTGGAAAAGACTGAAATTAAACAATCCTGCCTTTCACAGATCAAACTTATTTTAGTAAATAGTGTATTTTGCCTTGTTTTTGAACAAATGGATGATAAGTTATAAATTACATGCTTTTTGGGAAATTATTAGAGTGCTTAGGGTTTCTAAGGCTGGTGCTTCTTTTCTCCTGGAATTCTCTTATACATCTCTACCTCTGTTTCCCTGTCAACAAAGGCACACATGTGTTGGTGGTAGACATGTATCTAAAATGGTTTTGTCAAGTTGAGTGAGCTGAGTAATGTCTACATTTCTTTTATACTTCTCTGAATTTTCTTGCTGGGTCCCTTTTCTTAATTGCCCCTACATATCTCCCGTGCAATCTTTCTGAATAGTGTATAATCAAATTGGAATACAATATAATATACTAAACAAATAAGATGATTGTTCCTATAAAATTATATTTAATAATTATTTGTTTATTAAAGGGATTAAACTGCATTTTGGTATTATCAACTTCTAAAAACTTTATAAATATCTGTCTAAAAATTAAAATAAGGTAGTGAGTTTAAAATTCCTGTCACACAATATTTTTGAATTACATTTTAATACCATTTCCTCATATTAAGTGTGTATTTAAAAGTTCTATTTATTGAAGTAAACATATTTTCTTTAAAAAACATGCAAATAATGTAACCATAATTTTTTATGCTGTGAAATAATAGACAGCATTTTGGATCAACAAGTGGGGCATGCACCATACTGTCAACTGCAATATAAGGTAAGAAAAACCATTTACAATTTAATAACCAGATATCTTGAGGCTAACATAAGAATACATAAGGCAACCAGAGGTCAAAATACAAAATAATGGCAAAGCTTGCTTCCTGATTTCTGTTTCTGATGTTTCATTGTTGGTGTACAAAAGTTCCTTCGTTAATGAACATGTCCAAAGGACACATGGACAAAGCCAAAGGGGGGTAGCATTGAGGGTGGGGGGTGGGAATGGCTGGGGTGGTTGGGAGTGGTGGAGAGAAAATGAAGACAACTGTACTTGAACAGCAATATAAAATAAAATAAAATAAAAAATAGTGACAAAGCACTAGGATAAGACTATTATGTGATATTCATGGAGTTCTTTTTTAATTTTAATTTTTTATTTTAATTGTTGTTCTTTACAGTTTTCTTTTACTCCACGGAGTTCTTAATATGTGTTACAATACAGAAGGTAAGTGATATTTTTCCAGTTTAATTAAATAGAAACTCTCACTCATAAAGTAACATATCTACAATTACACAATCACAGGAGGAACTGGTCCTGCAACCGGGCAAATACAATTAAAAGCTGTTTCTCTTTCTTTTGACCATGTCACTCTTTCTGATGATGTGTACTTCTGTATTGATGCATCTATTTTATATTCCAGTTTGCATCCCCACAATTTCAGCAAAACACATCAACAGTTACACTACTTAAATGTCAGCCTGAACCTTTCCATGTTTCAAAATAATAATGTCATTAATAGTATTAAAACATCCTATTACTTCTATATTGTATATTAATCATATAATAGCTCTGTTATAATTTGCAAAATAATAATATGAATCATACATTAAAATCATAGTTCTAATTTTAGTTTTATCTACATTACATGATTTAATTATGACAACAACCCTAAAAGGTAAGCATGATTGTTGCGATTTACAGTCAAAAGTTGTGAAGCATAGAGTAATGTAAGACTTTGACCAAGATCACAAAGCCAGAGTGGAAAAAATACTTGAATCTTGGCAATTTTAGTCCAGATCCTGTCTTTTGTTCTCTTAAAGAAAATCTCAGTAGTGCAGATGCTGTTTGTAAGTGTAATTGGAAAAACATATTTCTTTAGACCTGATACTCTGAGCCTGGCCCTCAAAGAGGTAGGCAATCATCACAGCATAATTTGCAGGTGACGAGGGCATGAACAAAGTAGGAATCAGCAGGAAGGAATAAAATGGAGGTCACCGTTGCCAAGGGCAGAAGAGTTGCTATGACAAAAGCATGAAATAGACGACTGTCAAGACAGTGGACTTCATTTTTTTAACATTCACCTGACCTTGAAAAATGGCTAGACCATTTGATTAGGAAGAAAGAGAAGAATCATTGCCAGTCTTAATCATGTGGTAATCTGACAAGGCAAGCTGTGAAATGTGATTTTGGAATCAGCATGTAATTGGTTTTATAAATAATATGGAGAGACTTGCCTTGGCATAAACTCTATCAGAATACCCATGCTACTATATATATATATATATATATATATATATATATATATATTCATATTCCATGTCACATTCTGCCCACAGGCACTTTACATATGTTTTCTACTTTGAGATACTTTTAGTATGATTACTATTTTTTCTACATAAGAAGTGTGGTCTCTGATGATAAAATTAATTTTTAAATCTGCATTGTTATTTATACATATATTTCTTAAGATTTATTTTTAATTTCTAATGCGAGACTCTCAAATAATATATTCCTCTAAGGAATGTAGAGATCAAAGAACATCTTGCTGGAATTTAAAAGTATACAAAAGCCACAAGACTATAAGATTAACAATTCAAGTTTTTATTTACAATAATAATATATGACTTTCTAATATTTGCCTGAGCTAGCTGTGAAAGTTTCAGGACTTTCAAATCCATTTAAATTAAGTTTTATAGAGACTTGATTATAATAATTTCAAGCCTAACAGATTTCAGCTTAAATATTTCCAGTTCACTTATATTGTTAAATGTTTCATTAGTAAATTGAAACTATCAATATAACAAAGTATAAATGCATTTCTTACAACGTACTTCTGATCAAATGAGTGTGTGAATAAGAAAATGATTTAAAATTGATAAGCAAATTAAAGTGAAAGGGTTTGAATCCATTAAACTTTTTGATGAAGGACTGTCTGGGATGCTCAGTCAAGTGCAGTTGAAGCAGCCCCTCAGTAGATTGGTTCCAGGAATCCTGTGGACACCAAAATTGTGGGTTCTCAAGATGCTTGTATAAAGGCATGGTACAAAGGGAACAGCCAGTCCTCTGTACCTTAGGATTCTGGACCATGGGTCAAAAATACTGTTTTTAATCCTGATTGGTTGACTTTGTGGATGCAGAACCCTTGGATATAGAGGGCCAATTGTATTCTCATCAGATTTCTACAAACATTTCATATACACCAGAAGACTTTCTAGGGGACAATTAACACTTCAATGGAAGAACTTATCTAGGTGCTAAATCTGTGTTTTAACCATTTTCTTTCTATCTGGGCTCTGATAGAATTATAGAAAATCTAGAGGTAGAGAAGACTATATAGAACATACACATTATTATAATCTTTATAAATACACTATTACAAGACAAATATTAACTTATTCTTGTACTACAGATACCATTTAGAACAAAGTTAAAAGATCAAAAATATTTTGTTTTCCTTAATGTGAGTGAAACAATTAGGCTACCAATATAATATCAAGTCTCTGCTTCAGGCAGGTTGATTTATCAAAGAGATTTCTAAATCTCATATGAAACAACCATGTCCTGGTAGTGAAAAATCCAAAAATGGCAACATAGCTTGATGATGTCATCTTCATCTCTACCTATTGCCTTTCTATGGTGCCTATATTAGCATGGAAGTTATATTCTCTTATTCACAGATTGGTTAGAGATCTCATAAAGAAAAAACGTGAATGCCAGCTGATTCTTTACCTTTCAATCAGGAGAGAAATCAGGTAGTCTGGAAATCTTACCAGTATATGCCTATTTACCTCTTATCTATTACAAGTATGTTGCATTTCCATATATTATTTCCTTGAAGCCTGGGAAACTATTAATGCGGGGTCTTTGCTTTCCCAAAAAACCTGGGAATTCTAGTAATAGGGAGTAAGAGAATGATGGACTTTATGGAGGTACCTAGGTAGGCAGGATACAAAATACTTCGTACTTGTAGATTTAAAATATCAACAGAATAGGAAAAGAACAATTCAATCCCCCAAAATCCACATATTTTTGTATGTCTTGTTATGTCAGTTGATTTTTATATTTCTTATATCAGTGGATCATACAGACATAATTACGGTCTCGGAAGTTTCATCATTAATTATTTGTTCATGAATAAACCAACACTTCTGCCATACAGTCAATTCACTATATATTTGGAAATATCATGGAACTCTCCAAGAAAGCATAGTGAGATATTTATCTATATGTCTTACTAGTAGGGAGACTTACATGAACTAAAATTTTGAAACAAACTAGGATATTATTAGACTTCATGTTCATTCACCTGGAAATAGTGACAATACTATTCTACCTATTTAATTGTAGTGGGGCATATAATAAACATTTTTTGGAAATGTTGAATTCTAAGTAAGAATGAAAAGATCAGAAATAAGGAGGAAAAGAGAGGAGAATAAAAAGAAACGTAGAAAAAATAAGAGGAAAATTGTTTAGAAAGATTTTATTTAAAAAAAATGTGTTCTACATGATTTTACTAACATTTAACATTCAGATTTATAACTTCTCTGAACAGAAAGGTCATCTTTTATTTCACTCTTGACTAGGAGTTTTTCATCTTGCAAACAACAACAAAAAAACTTTCACTTTACATTTTTGACGTGTATCTTTAAGCTATTAAACACTTGACACTTTCTAAAGAAGAGTGTAAGCATTCATATTTTAACTAGATTTTAGAAAACTTATATAGATTTAACACCTTATGTATTATGCCATACCTTTGCATGTTTTGTACTACTTGCTTTTTTGAAGGTCTCATTTATTATTTTGCATCATGGTTGCTATAACAACCGATTACTGTACTACTTAGTTTTAGGGCTTTCTTGATAAGGCTATCTCCAAATTACAGCATGTCTAGAACATTTTGGATAGTAATTTAACTTTCACTGTGAAGAAACAACATATTAGCCCTATCTTGAGAGATTTATATTTGTTCCATGTTTCAAATAGAATTACCTCCAAACTATTAATTCTGGAGTATTTTATTTTTCTCTTGGTAATTAAATGGAATAGAATCTCCATTTTATTCAGTGAGTCTGGAAAAAATTATCTCTACCACCTGACCCTTCTAATGAATGTTATTGAAAATGATGTTGCTCTCAAATAGAATATGTATGTCTCAAAGGCTTTTGTTATTTCATTGATGTTGTTGCTGCTGTTAATTTTTTCCTGTTTACCTTGGAAGCCTTATCTGCATTACACAAAGTTTAATAATTATTTATTATTCTGATCTTTTTTTAAAAAAATTCTACTACTTTTAAGTATGTTCATGTATATTGCTTTTAATAAGCATTATCAAATTGAAAGATTGTGCTGAATGATTATTTTGGTTTGATGAGGTTGCTTAATTACCTCATCTTATTCTTTAATCTAAGTTATATTAATGATGTATTTTCAAATGATGTATATATGTTGCATTGAAGGGTGTGTGTGTGTGTGTGTGTGTGTGTGTGTGTGTGTGTAGTATAAGTTACATGGAGTTCAGGGAAGTGCCTACTTGTTGAACTCATGAAATACTATATGTTCCAAGTTATTTTATATAATAACCAGTGATTAACCAGTAATTTAACTTAACCAATTTTCTATTTAACCAGTAATTTGTGCCTTATTACTTACACATGGTTATATAGACTGTTTTTACAATTGGGCAAAACACATTTTTCTAATTTGTTAAGTTATTTTGGAGTATTCTTAAGTTTCATTTACATCCTTTTTGGGCCATTTGTATAAACATATAGAGATAATAGTAGACAAGTGTGACTCTATTTTAGGACAATAATTTAGTTCAAACTACAAATAATTCTGGGTAAATCTTATATTGGAAAATGAGATAGCAAATAAACTCTTGTAGCTTTCCTTCAGACATTGACAAAGCAAGACAGACAAATGGAAGGAAAGCAGTTAAACTAAAAAGAAGGTTATCACAGAGGCCAGACTTCAGTACTCTTGCAAAACAGTGAAAAATAAAGGATTATGAAATTTATTAAATTTATTATTTGTCTATTCATGATGATAAAAATGGCCATTTTCTTCCATAACTATGATTTTGTAAGAATGTAACATATCTTTAAATATCAGCACTGCAAGATGGATTTAACATGTCTTCAAAAATGTCTTCAAGACTATATTTATTTTGAATACCAGGCATATACATTTTGACCAAGTTTGTTTTTTTTTTTTAATTTGGGGTGTGTGTGTGTGTGTTGTTATTATTGTTTATGTATCTGAGTTGAGTGCTTCTGTTTTCTTCCTCCCTGGGAGAGGTGTTGTTGAGCTCATTCAAAATGAAGGCAGAGCAAAGTGTCGGTTTTGCATCCTCATATAACATTCTGTTACTTTCTACTGTTTTGTTCTTTTTCTTGGATGTCTAAAATTTGACAAGGATAACTTAGCTGTTCACTTACTTTTTGACTGTTTATCTTCTAAATATTTTGGAACAAGCATCCTAGATCAGCGATTTTCAACCTTTTTCAGGTCATGGCACACTTTAATTATTAAAAATCTGTGGCACACCAAAATATTATTATCTTTTTTGGCTTGAAAAATATAATAATAGTTACATCATACAGTTACTGTTGTGTTGGCTTGTGTCATTTTTTTTATCTGACAATCTATGAGAAAATTATCCTAAATAGTTTGAAAACTATAAGTGATAAATTTGTTCACTCTCTCCCTAGCTATGGTCCAGGAGAATGACCACAAAATTGATTTTCCACCAATGTACTAGAAAGGATATCAGTGAGGAAAGGTTCAGTTTCTTGGAAAAATGTATTGGCTGTCTTTTATAGGTCAGAGATGATTCTCCATGGAAACGGTTTCCCTAGGTCCAATAGGGAAGGTGAGACACCTGGGTAGTACAATCCAAGTAGCTGGAATTAATCTTCAAAGGTAAAGTAGGAACATCAGCACTAATTGGCAGTCAAACAGAGAGTTAGAATTAAACCATGGAGATTTCAATGGCATCTAATTGGTCCATGACTAAAATATAAGGAGAGTTTGTTAAAGGCTCACAAGATCTGTGTAGTCAAACTAATTTGATTTCATTAAACAGAGACCAGACTTAAGCCAGCATAATATATGAAAACCATTACATCTCACGCAATTTCTGTGTATGAACCAATAAATAGAAAATCTTGAAGTAATTGAAGACTAGGAATAAGTAAGGAAGAATGCTGCAATAAATTCAGACACATGTATGGTAAATCTTCCTTTTAGAATTGCTGAGCCATCTAACTTCAAATGGAGTAAAGAGAAATGCAGAGAAAATTGAGATATAATTGAACACGGGGTTAGTGTTGATACCTAGATAAAGAACAGTAATACAGCATGTTGTTTATCACAGTTGAATTTTGGGAAAGGATTAGGATATACATACATTTGGCCATAATTTGTCTACTGGCGAATCCAATTTTCCTTTGGGTAATTCTTTTGTAACTGAGTGTTATAATAGAAATGCTAAACCAACTCCATAGTCCTCATGATAATTGCTTTATCCAATGTAGTAGAATTCTTGTTGAAATGATCAATGAAAACCTCTTGACATCTTTATTTCTGCCAAAACAAATAAAGCTTAAATATACATATGTATATAAAGAAGACCAAAAAAATAACACGGAACTTTTGTTTTTTAACAACATGAATTTACCTGTGTTCTTCAATTTATTTAAAGATGGCAAAAATAAGTAGTGGTGTACTATATAGATATGCATTATTATTTAGAAATAATGGGTCTGGTTATAAATCTATAGAAGTCAGAGTTAACTGAATTTTGAGGATTACATTTATGGAAAAGTTTTCTATGGTTAACTGTGGAACTTGAGTTATTACAATCTAATTAAGAAATATTGGTGAGGCTGTACAATTTTATTTCTTTTTTCTAGCTGTTGGTTTAGATACTTTCTTTTTTTTTTCTTGTCCATTCATAACATCTTTTTTATTTTTTCTCATTTTTTAAATTTTAATTGTTGTTCTTGTACAGTTATCTGTCTTTTACTCCCATCCCAGCCCACTGCCCCAACCCTCCCCACCTCCCTCCCATATCCACCCCCTCCCTAGTTTTTATCCATGTGTCTTTCATACTTGTTGCTCCAAACCCTTCCCCTTTTCCCCTGAAATCCCCTCCCCTCACTACTCTGGTGACTGCCAGCCTGTTCTCAATTTCAGTGTCTTTGGTTATATTATGCTTGTTTGTTTTGTTGATTAGGTTCCTGCTAAAGACAAGATCATATGGTATTTGACCCTCACCACCTGGCTTATTTCACTTAGCATAATGCTCTCCAGTTCCATCCATGCTGTTGCAAAGGGTAGGAGCTCCTTCTTTCTTTCTGCTGCATAGAATTCCATTGTGTAAATGTACCATAGTTTCTTGATCCATTCATTTACTGATGGGCACCTGGGTTGCTTCCAACACTTGGCTATTGTAAATTGTGCTGCTATGAACATAGGTTCTTTTGAATTGGTGTTTCAGGGTTCTTAGGCTATGATCTTAGCAGTGGGATTGCTGAGTCAAAGGTAAATCCATTTTTAGTTTTCTTAGAAAATTCCATACTGCTTTGCATGGTGGTTGTACCAGTCTGCAATCACACCAACAGTGCACTAGGGTCCCCTTTTCTCCACAACCTCTCCAACACTTGCTGTTTGTTGATTTGTTTATGATGGCCATTCTGACAGGTGTGAAGTGGTATCTCATTGTGGTTTTAATTTGCATCTCTCTGATAGCTAGCAGTACTGAGCATCTTTTCATGTGTCTCTGGATCCTCTGTATGTCCTCTTTGGAGAAGTGTCTGTTCAAGTCCTTTGCCCATTTTTTAATTGTGTTGCTTATCTTCTTAGAGTGGAGTCATGTAACTTCTTATATATTTTGGAGATTCAACCCTTGTCTGAGGTATCATTGGCAAATATGTTTTCCCATACAGTTGGTTCTCTTTTTATTTTAATACTGTTTTCTTCAGCCATGCAGAAGCCTTTTATTTTGGTGAGATCCCATTTGTTTATTCTTTCCTTTATGCCCCTTGCTTTAGGGGACATATCAGTAAAAATGTTGCTGCATGACATATCTGAGATTTTTCTACCTATGTTCTCCTCTAGGACTTTAATGGTGTCATGGCTTATATTTAAATCTTTTATCCACCTTAAATTTATTTTTGTGTATGGTGTAAGTTGGTGCTCAAGTTTCTTTTTTTTGCACATAGCTGTCCAGCTCTCCCAACACTACTTGTTGAAGATGATATTTTTACTCCATTTTATGTTGCTGCCCCCTTTGTCGAATATTAATTGACCATAGACACTTGAGTTTATTTCTGGGCTCTGTGTTCTGTTCCACTGGTCCATGTGCCTGTTTTTATACCAGTACCAGGCTATTTGATTACAGTGGCCTTGTAATACAGTTTGATATCAGGTATTGTGATCCCTCCTACTTTGTTCTTCTTTCTCAAAATTGCTGCAGCTATTCAAGGTCATTTATGGTTCTATATAAATTTTTGAAGTGTTTGTTCTATGTCTGTGAAATATGCCATTGGTACTTTAATAAGTATCACATTGAATCTGTAAATTGCTTTGGGTAGTATGGACATTTCAATGATGTTAATTATTCCAATCCACGAACCCGGTATATGTTTCCATTTGTTTGTGTCTTCCTTGATTTCTCTGTTCAGTGTTGTGTGGTTTTCTGAAAACAGGTCTTTTACCTCCTTGGTCAGATTTATTCCTAGGTATTTTATTTTTCTTTTTGCTATATCAAATGCAATTTTTTTCTTGATTTCTGCTTCTGCTGTTTCATCTTTGGTATACAAAAATGCCTTTGATTTCTGGATATTGACTTTGTATCTGGCTGTTTGGATTAATTCATTTATTAGGTCAAGCAGTTTTTTGGCCGAGTCTATAGGATTTTCTATGTATACTATCATGTCATCTGCAAACAATGATAGTTTTATTTCCTCCTTTCCAAGTTGGATGCCTTTTATTTCCTTTACTTGTCTAATCATTGCAGCTAAGACTTCCAGTACTATATTGAATAGAAGTGGTGAAAGTAGACAACCTTGTCTTGTTCCTGACCTTAGTGGAAAGGATTTTAGTTCTTGCCTATTGAGTGTGACATTGGCTGTAGGTCTCTCATATATGGCCTTTATTATGTTAAAGAATGCTCGCTCTATTCCCACTTTGCTAAGTGTTTTTATCATAAATGGGTGCTGTATTTTATCAAATGCTTTTTCCACATCTATTGGTATGATCATGTGATTTTTGTCTTTGCTTTTGTTTATGTGATGTATTACATTTACTGATTTGTGAATGTTGAACCATGCTTGTATCCCACTTGGTCATGGTGTATGATCTTTTTAATGTATTGTTGGATGTGGTTTGCCAATATTTTGTTGAGGATTTTAACATCTATGTTCATCAGTGATGTTGGCCTGTAGTTTTCTTTATTTGTTGTGTCTTTATCTGGTTTTGGGATTAGGATGATGCTGGCTTCATAAAAAGAGTTTGGGAGTCTTCCATCATTTTGGATTTTTTGGATTAGTCTGTGAAGGATAGGGGTTAGCTCTTCCTTCAATGCTTTGTAGAATTCTTCTATGAAACCATCTGGTCCAGGGCTTCTGTGTCTTGGGAGTTTTTTGATCACTGCTTCAATTTCATCTGCTATTATTGGTCTGTTCAAGCTTTCTGCCTCTTCTTCATTGAGTTTTGGAAGATTATATTTTTCTGGAAACTTGTCCATTTCACCTAGGTTTTCAAATTTCTTTTTTTTAACATTTTATTTATTTATCTTTAGGGAGTAAGGGAGGGGCAGAGGGAGAGGGAGAGAAATATCAATGTA
>PVKU01009416.1:0-62127 GCA_004027475.1 Anoura caudifer
GAGGATTGGCATGGGGATTTAAACCCAGGCATGGCAGCCATTTGGGGGAGATCCATGGGTTTCACCAGAGAGCAGGATCCGCAGCTCCATGGAGAGAGAATCCACGTGCTTTCCCGAGAGTTAGGACCCTCACAACCCTGTGAGGGAAAATCACCATGTGGCTTTAGCAGAGAATTGCCACGTGGCTTTTCCAGAGTGGGGACTCCTTCCCCACAGCTTTGGTAGAGGAGGGACCACGAGGCTTTGGGGTGCTCCCTTCGGCTGTGTGGCCTGGGAGCAAGAGAGACTGCCTGAAAGAAGGGTGAAAGAACTCTTGCCAGTGGGCCATGAGAAGGTGCCACATGGCTTCAGATTAACCAGAGATCCTGCCTGTACGACGACACAGCTGACGGTGTCAAGAGCCTGGATCCCGGACATGTGCTTCTCTTCCTTGCAATTACGGTACCCTGAATTAGGGCAGAGGGAGATAGGAGGCACTGTGGGTGTCTGTGGGTATCCTAAAGGACTTTGATATTTTAATGAAGTTAAGTCACTACTTTAACCCTGTATAGCATTAAATAAATATTTCCTTTCCTTTTCACAAATCTCTGGCTTTGAGAGACATATTTCCATAAGGCAGCGGACAATAACGGACCTTTTCTGTTGCTCGGTAACAGTTTTGGGGGCTCGTCCGGGATCTTCATTGTCCGTGGAAGACTGACCCCTCAGGTTCGAGAAAGTGAGACTTTGGAAGTGTTTTGCCAGTCTTGAGAACCTTCTGTTTGCTCTGTAACAATTGTACATGGAGCAAATTTCATTAGGTGGAATCTAAACTTGACCTTGCATTTCCCTTGTATAGCATCTTACCAGGGAAGAAAAATATTTGAACACGGGCTGTGGGTGTGCTGGCAATTTTTACAGTGGGGCTGACTAATAGCCTGCGAATTCAAAAGAATCATGAATAACTGGAGAAATAAGACATAATTATTGTAATAAAGTTGATTGAAACACATATTCAGCCACTGACAAATGAGGAGAAAGTATGAAGGGCTGACTAAATAAAAATATATAAGAAACAAATCTACAAACCAAAGGGAAAATCAAATAGAATAAAAAACAAGTTAGTACTATATTTTTATGTGATAAAAAAATCTTGGGGTCAGTATGTGTGGTGGGAAAAGCCTAAAACTAACTATTTAAATGTGTATATAATATAAATTAGTTGGGTTTCCATTCTTATTTAGAAAAATAAAACAGTTGGATATCCCTTCTTTATAGTGTCTCACAATCTAAATATTCTGTTGTCTATTCTCTTTGTAGATGATTAGTATGCAACTGTTTTTCCATAACTATCATTTACCTTTCCTCAAGACACTCATTTCTAATATATGTATATTTCAAATACTTTACTGTTTGTTTACATATTTTTCCTCCTCTTTATATGCCTTTTGTAATTGAGGTTCTCTTATGTGTTATTCTGGATCTTTAGAGAAAGCTTAGTTCAAGTAGCTTTTGGTCATAAGAAAATTCAGTTCTGTAAAATCAAGCACTTGGTAAATTCTGTTTTATATTGCTATTCCTACAAGCTTGTCAAAATTTCCAAATATATTTATTTGCATTTGACATATATGTTATATTGACCCCTCTGCCTTTATTAATAGTTGATCCTTTTTGTAATTAGCTCCATGAATGATTCTGGTCCTCTGCTTCTAAAGAAACATGAAGTCTCTAGGCTATGTGAAAGAGAAAGGCTGTAAGAAAACAGACGCAGGTGCACCTAGATTAGTGCACCAAACATGAAAACATTTGAAGGTCAGGTGAAGTGTGTTGAATTTCTTTCTCACTAAACCAGCTTCCTGATTTTCATTATACCTTCTTGTTAGTCCTCATGGGGCCCTCCCTGATTTCTTTCATGTTTAGCTAACAGCTTATTTTTCATAACAGGTAGCATTCTGGCTACAAGGAGCTACTGTACATTTTATAAGCACTAAACCGAATTTGGTACCCTTAGATCCAGTGATATGCCAGTTGACATTTTCTATTATATAACTACTGTGTGCTAGGTAAACAGGGAATTAGTTTTTTAAAGTCCTATTGTGTATAGCTAAGTAAATCTTCAAGGGCAGAATGTTTGCATTTATGTTTCTCCTGTTGCTGGCTATCTGGGTGACCTTGGACGAGGTTATTTAACAATTGTAAGCCTCAGTTTGTTTGCTGTGGAATTCAGATAGTGCTCATACCTACTTCACTAGTTTCTTGAAGTAAAAAATAGATCACATGTAATTTTAGCATTCAGTAAATTCACTGTGTGTGTATAATATAAAACAACACAATCATATTGATGGATATCTGCAGCTGCCATGGGTATCTGCTCACATTAGGTACTCAGAGGTCATTATATGGTTAAACGATTGGGTTCAGATGTTGATGAATTCATGCTTATAAATATAAAGAATAAAAGCTGACCATCTTGTTATGGCGACGTCTGTGGGTTGCAGTCAGATTTGTTTATTGTCTCTCTCAATTGATGTGGTATTAGATCCTTATGAAGATGGAGAGAAACTCTACGGCTTCTGAAATTTTATCCTACCTTTTTTTTTTATTTAGTCTTAGGTTTTAATGCCGAAAGATTCACGTATGCACACTCTTGATACTGACTTTTCTTTTTCTGTTTGCCATTTATGATGTAAATATAAGTAGTTAAAATGCTTGGAAAATAATGGCAGAAATTCCAGAGCAGCCACCAGATGGGGAAGCATTTCTAATGGGATCCTTTATTGAGAATGAAGTCATGAGAATAGAATTAACAATGACAAGTTTGTATTGTGTTGGTGTATTTTAATACTTTTATTGTAAAAGCTGTTTTTATCTCAGAATAATGTGCCCCTTGAATGACATTCCCAAGACATTAGAGAATCTGTTTTCTGGAAATTTAGTATGTAGTTGATGTCAACTATTTTCTGGTACTGTTTTTCACGTCTTTGTCCTTGAAGTGCAAAGACTTCGTGGACCTGTGCCAAGTGCACTTACAAAAGGGATGTATGGATGAATGAGAACAAGAGAGAATAGGCAAGGCGTTAGTATAGGAGCAAAGATATTTTGAAAGGCAACCTTCTCTGCTGAAGGTTTATTCAGAAGCCATTGCAATAATACCATAATTTAGAGTAGATTCTGAAGAATATACAGCAGAAAGCCAGTTTATCTGGGCTTCCTGTTAGAATCAGTTCTCTGTTCTCACAATCATCCATGTCAATGAGATGCTACAGCTGTACCTTTCATTCTTAGAGATAAGTTTTTTAGGGGGTCACCTTTGCAGAATGTAGGGGAGGGAAGGTCAAAAATAATATATCGTTCACCTCACTGTTAAATATCCTTGTATGTTTTGGCATCTTTCACCTAATTATCACATTCAGTAAGCTAAGTGTATGAGCTAAGAATTTCTTTTCCCATTTTAGAGTAGAAAAATAAAACACAGAAAATTTTATAGGTTACTCAGGATAACAAAAAAACTAAATTTTTTGTTTTAGTTAAAAGCTGTCTGTGTCATTCACTATTGTATTTCCAGTTTCTAGTATAGTGCACAAAGCACAGGATCAAGAAATAACTTGCTGAATGAATGAATGAGTGAATGAATGAAAGAAAACTTGCTGAATGAATGAAGAAATGAATACATACATACATACATACATGAAAGAAAATGTGAATAAACGAATGATAACAGATTCAGAACACACACCGGTTCTGTTGGATACTCCATAGTGCATCTTTCCCCTACTGTTCTCTGTTATCTTCATTTATACTTAACCCGGAGAGAAAGGCAAGGATTTAGAAATGTTAAGGTGTCAGCCTGGGAAAGCTTGCTATTAATGACATTCAGCACTTTGGCCAGCGTGTGAGCATGTGATCTGGGAAAGAGCTAGTGGGAGAAAAAGAAAGTTAGCAAGATGAGGGCTTATTGAGTTGGGAGAGTAGAAATCACATTATTAAATAGGATTCAGAAATGAATGTGGATCCAAATCTAAATTGCAAGAGTATTAAGAATGGAGAGAAGAGATAAACAAAGTTGAAGTTTCTATAAGCATACCTTGGAGATAGTAAAAGTTCTGTTCAAGACGACAGCAATAAAGCAAGTTAAATTGTTTTTTGCCTGTGGATGGTCTTGCCTTCAACTTGTAAAAAACACAACCTCTTTGAAATGGAATAAAGTGAAGTGCAATAAAACAGGGTGTGCCTGTATCTCTATTTGATGACAGAATAGAAAATGTGGATATTCAGATTCCCCTCAAACTGTGTGTTGCAAACAGCATTTACATAGGTATTTTTCCTTATAGAGTAAGGTAAGGGACAAAGAATTCAAAAGTATATTTAAATGGTTTATGATGCATATTTTTTGAAACTAGATCTAAAAAGAGTTTGTAAGAAGAGCTAAATGCATTATAAACCATATGACCATGAATTATCATCAACATTTATGTGGAGGAAAATTAGTGGGAAGTAACAATATAAATAAAGTTTTTACCATACTAAAATTAATTTTTAGCAATAGACCTTAAAAGATATAATTATGAAATTAAAATTTAAAAGTAGAAAAATATTTGCACAGCTGATAATGGACTTGTATCCTGAACACTTAAGGAACTCTTACAACTCAATAAATAGGACAAAGCACACAACACAGAAATGATCAAAATATCTGAGCAAACAATTCTCTAAAGAAGATAGATGGATAATAAACAAGCACATGGAAAGAGGCTCAATATATTTAGTAATTGGTAAATGTAAATTACAATCAAAATGTATGCAACATTTGTATTAGCATGGATAACATTAAGAAAACCTGACAGTATCTAGTGCTGCATATGTGAAGGAACTGAAACTTTCATACATTGCTGAAAGTTTGCATAATAAGCTGCTGTGAAATGAGGGATGATAAAGCTGCTGTGAAACATACTATCAAGCATTCCCATGCCTAGATACCAAGTGAAGACAGATGAAAGCACATGCCCCTCCCCCACCTCTGCTTCTAAAAATTAAAATCTGTACCAGATGTTTATGGTGGCTTTGTTTATAATCACTAAAATTAGAAACAACCCACAAGTCCACCAATTGACGAATGGATAAGCAGACTGAGGTACAGCCATGCATTTTATACATTCAACAGTAAGAAAAGAACAGAATAACCCAAGCAGCAGCATGGATGACTCTGATATGCTTTATGCAAAGTGAAAGAAGTCAACTCAAAACTCTCCATACTGTACTATTCCATTTCTATGATATGTCAGACCAAGCCAAACTATAGGGCAGAAAATAACTGCTGGTTGGCAGGTGCCTGGCTGAGGAGCAGGGATGGAAATTATATCTTGATTGCACTGATAGTTACTCCGTTGTAAGCATTTGTCAAGATTCATGGAACTGTATACCTAAGCTGAGTGATTTGCTGTATGTAAGCTGTACCTCAAAAATATCTTTAGCAATAGCATTCAAATACTCAAATATTTAATGTATTTATAGCAACGAGGTGAATGCACATAACATGCTTATCTGAGAATAAAATATGTTCCTTGTGTCAGCAGTAAATACATGTGGACACTCAGAATGAGACTTCATGAATTTCAAAGTATTCTGTTAATAAGATGCTTTATTCTTACTGACCGTCTGTTCAATTAGGAAAAATTAGCCTATTTTTTATAATATCTTAAAAACACTGAATCAAAAAAAGGGGGAAAAAGGGAACAGAGAAAGCCTCTGAGGACCTGAGCTCCTGAGTTTTGGAAAAAAGAAAAACAGGGGAAAGAGAAAGGAAAGAAAAGGTGGGAAAGGCAGAAACACGAGAATAAGAAGCTGTAGACAAGGAGGAAGGCTATCATAAAGAAGAGGAGAAGATGGGAAACTAGGGCAATGGAAGTTCTAATGAAAATAGCATGTATGTGTGGAGCGCTTCACCAGTCACTGTGGTAAGAATTTCCTTCCATAGTCTCATTGAATCCTCCTAACAACTTAATGGAGTAGGTACTATTGTTATTCCTATTTTGCAGAAGGTAAAATGGGTTTTAGGCAGCAGTTTTAGGCAACCTCACTCACTAGCAAAGAGGGATGAAAATGTTTGCCATTCAGGTACAGCTGCTGCTAAAGTTTGTGCTCTGATTCTCTGCCTAGAACTTCATGGTAAACACTCTGCCACTTCAGTGAATTATCACAGTAATCTCAATGAACTGTATGTCACACAAGGCATGGCTGGATTGGTTTACATACAATAAAGCAATAAGAACTTAAATGGGGGAGGGAATTTGGAGCCGTCAACCAACTCTTGGTTTGGCCTAAGCTAGAGCACCCTGCCATGCATTTTGCAAAGGATCCTCTGCTTGGTGAGAACCTGTAGACTCTGGCATCTTTGTTTTGATTGTCCACTTTGTCATGGTAAAAGCCATGAAGCCACAAGGTTCTCCTTATCAATTGTTGCTTTGGGGAGAAAATAAATACAAATAGTTTCTGTCAAGAGACATCTGTATTATTTCAAGTTGGGTACTTTAACAGATGAATTATTAAATGTGGAACAATATCATAAAAAAGAGAATGATCAAGAATTAAGATGATTTTGATATGCCTCAGAAATATTCATCAGTGCTGCAGTGTTCAGCAAGGAATAGAAGACACTTGGGTGATAAAGTAGGACTAGTTTATTTTGATTAGCTGAATATTGGAGATATCACTGACCCTCACGGAAAAATCCTTCACTGTTGCATCAGAAATATCCTAGTTCCCCGGATAGACCTGAGTAGTGTGTGAAGATTTCAATAGCAGATATCCAGATTTTGACTGATGGCATTTTCTGAATTAAATAGAATATAGTGAGCTTGGCCTCAAAAATCAATCTATTTTGATTGCCTGTAACAAAGATACTTGCTAAGGAAACATTGGAGTGAAGTCTAAAACAGTAAGTCTGTATTTCGTAGTGCTGCTTCTCTGCTGCTGCCACCAACTAACTGGACAGGGACCAATTGGGGTTAATGATCTTCGGCCTGAATAGCTCTCCTTAGCTATCCATTAATCCCCAAAGAAATGTCCAGACCCTAAATTATTATTGATTCATTGACAAACTCTTCCAACTGAACAAACTGCTTATGTTAGAAAATAACTCAGGACATAAGCATCCACTCTCAGAAGCTGCCTTAAGTGTATTCACACAAATTGAAAGTAGAGTGGAGAGGTACTTTATTCCTCATAAAGACTGGACTTTGAGCCTTTCCCTTGGTAAGATTCTTGTTTGAAGGTAAGACATGCTCAAGGGATAATCCATTTGTTCATTGTTCAAAATATATCATACTAAATTCCAATTCCTCATTGTGGGGAAAAGAGCATATGTTTCACCAGCTATACATTAACCAGAAACTTACTTCATATAATGGGGGAGAGAATAAGAAAATGAGGACTGAACTTAAAAATCACCCATATTTGTGGGATGCAATATTTTTTCTATTTTATTTTTTTTAATTTAATGTTGTGTGACAGTACTAACTGAAATGGAAAATTCATAATACTTAAGAATAAATTGCTTATTGGATAATCAACATATAAAGAACTATTAAAAACTCAAGTAATGATAAAAATGAAGGTTAAAACTGACAAGGTGATTTTTAAAAAAATTTCTAAATAGTTCTCTCCATCATAATTTAATGTTTTTTTAACTGCATAAGTCATATAAGTACATTGTAAAACATTGATAACTTATAGAAAGATACTGTTAAAGGGAAACATTTTCTAACACTCCTATACCTTTCTCGTTATGGTCTAAAAAGCTAAACAATATGATGATTTTAGAGTGCAGCTTTTAAATCTTTATACACACATATGTGTGCATGTGTATATATAAATATATATATATGTATAAATCTGTTTTTGTTTAAAACAAATAGGATTACCTTACAAACATTTTTCTGTGGGTTGCTTTTTCCCATTTCCTATGTTTTGGAAATATTATGGCTCCATCTCAATTTAAAAAATACCTGTATATTAGTGTTTCTTGGTATAGAACATGTTTTATTGACTATTTCACCACTGGCTAAGATTTAGATTATTTTAATTTTTATATTATTGAAAACAATGTTGACATGGACAGACATCCTGTACTCATTTGTCCATATTTTACACATGGATGCATATTTATTTATATGTGAATAAATAAACTGTGATAGTTTTGAAAGAATGAATTTGATAAGAGCTAACTACTACCAAATTACTGTAGAAGAGATTCTCCCAATTTATACTTGCATTCACAGTGCATTAAGTTTTTGTTTTAGACACCTCACCAAAACATGTTTTTCTTGTCCCTACCTGAATAAAATTGTGTCCCTGTTTTGATACCTATTTCCCTGTTGACTAGTGAGGTAGAGCATCTTTTTACATATTTACTGAGCATTTTTCCTTTTTTCTTTGTAATTTTCTTATTTATTTCATTGCTCATTACTATTTATTTGGAGCTGGAGAATATTTTATTTGCTCTGGTGATTGACATTTTGTCAGTTATATAGGGAGCAAATATATTCACCTTTACAAATTTAAAATTTTATTTTTTATATGAGCAAATATTTTTTTCTGTATGACTTTGGATTGTATTTCTTACTTGGCACAGCCTACCATATCTCAGTTCTTTTATATTTTCTGCTAACATTTTATATTTGCTTTTTCAAACTTAACTTCTTTTTCATAACTGATATCTTACACTCCATAGTTTCTTCTTCCTTCGATCCTTTATATTTCATTACTAGAATACAACATCAATTAATTCTTTCAATGGTTTTGTTAATATTAAAATTTCTGAGACCTTGAAGATTTTTTAAAGTGTGTTATTTTACATCCTGCTTGAATGTGGAAATGCTCATGTGTAAGATTTTAGATTCAAAAATAAAATGCTTAATTTCGTATTTCCATGTTCTTCTGTCAGGCAGCATTGAAAATGAGAAGTCTGATACCAGTCTGATTTTTTTTCTAATGTAGGTATTTTCTCTGTCTGTATACTTTTTGCATTTTCATCAGAAAGCTTCAAAATTGTTTCACTTTTAAAAACACA
Source organism: Anoura caudifer (assembly GCA_004027475.1). Classification (NCBI taxonomy): domain Eukaryota; kingdom Metazoa; phylum Chordata; class Mammalia; order Chiroptera; family Phyllostomidae; genus Anoura; species Anoura caudifer. The sequence continues at coordinate 9,047 of PVKU01009416.1, forward strand.
CTCTGTTAATTCCTCTACATGTCCTAAAATTTTATCAAGATATCTGAGTCTTCTATTCATATCTATCATCATTTGATAAATCTCTAAACCAAAAATATGTGTCTTTAGTTGGGGAATTGCATTTTGTCATATCTATTCTGTTCTACCTGGAAATTAAATTAGATGGATTTGAGAACTTCCTTAACTAATCTTCATGTCTGTTATAACTTTTCTTCATTCATGCATTCTATCACCTGGTTCTTTTGCATGCTTTCTGGAAACATTCTCAGATTGATCTTCCAATTTATTGATTTGAGTAGTAGCTGTGCCCAATCTGTCACTCTGGAGTTTTTATTTCACAAAGGTTATACAGGTACCCTGCCCTTTCCGGAAGTTTGCATTATGCCACTTCACTGAGCCTGAAGTCAGCTCTATAGCCTACTAGCTGGAACCTTGGGAAAATGATGTAACTCCTCTAGCCGTCATCTTTTTCATTCATAACATGGAACTAATATGGATATTTATCTTTTGAGGTTAAAGATTTAATAAGATTTAATAAGAAGAATATACATAGTATTGCTTAGTATAGTGATGCGAACACCGGCCAGCAGCATCTGCGTCATTATGGATGAATTAAAACATACACACAGACTACTGAGACTGGTGGAAGAAATAGGACGACAGCATGGCTTTTCTCTCAAGAGGAGCAAAGCCACAGCTTCTGCCATGACAGGCCTTTATTCTATACATATCCTCACATTCCAAGATGGTTCTCCTTCACTGTCTACATGTTACAACAAAGGAGCCAATGCCCCTCATTACATCACAGAAGGATATTAGCAAATGAAAGGCAGCCAGTTACACTGGTCTCTGCAAGGTACTTGCAGGGTGAGGGGGTTTTAGCAAAGAGCATCTCAAAAGAGCCTAGGTATATTGCAAATCTGATTACCCACAAGAGAACCTATCTGTGGGCATGGGTCCTGTGCATCTCCGAGTGGGAGCTGGGCCCACGTCACACAGCAGGGTCTGCCACAGTGTAGTACCTAAAATGTGCTAATTTCAATAAGTATCCTTGGCAATGATGATGTTAATGACAATGATACCAGTGATGGTGGAGGTTGTAGAGGGAGGTGTGGAGGAATTTCAGGACCAGGTATGGCAGTAGTTTGTCTTCAGGCCCAGTATGGCAGTAGTTTGTCTTCAGGCCCGGTAGCCCTACATCCACATCCTCAATAACCACATTTATGACTTGGCTCGGCAGTAATTCTCATTGCTGCACTGTCCTCTCTCTTCCGCAGCAGAGAAGAAAGTCAGGAAGAGGAGAGGGACTGCCTGGCCCGGGTGGGCATTTCCTGGTTGGAGCTTTATTTACTCTCAGTTCTACAGCACTTTGCTCCATGTATATTTTAGTTTGTTGCAATCTCTGAATCTGCTTCACTCAATGTTTTCTGTCTGTTTTCTATTCTAAAGGTTGTCCTCAGTCACTGCCACTCTCTCATTTTCTAGTACTCTCTTGGATCTTTTAAAAGTATGCATATGTTTTCATCTCATGGATTTGGGGCAGTAATAAATATTGACAGGCATTGAATGAATTTTCAATGTCAATCCAGCTCTCAATAACTTCATGGGCAAATTAAACTCATGATACTATATAAGTAAAACTTTCTTAAATCTGTTACAGGAGAAACTTGCAGAAACTCAGTTCTTCTCGCCAATGCAGTAAAGAATTGAAGATCAGAGAGTCTATTAATGTTCAAGCAGGGTTTATTGGTGATCCAGTCTCTTGGAAGAGAACGGGCCTAACTAAGCTGGGGGTGGGGGCTGAAAGGCATAGGGTCAGGGTCAAGCAGGGTAACTGCAATGAAGGTAAGGGTGGCCAAAAGTCAGCGTAGCAAGCATAAGGTTGGTAAGGGCCCAGGTAGCCAGAGCACACATAGCCAGAGGGCCAAGAGCATCAAGCCCCAGAGTCCTTTGTCCTGAGGACATATGTAGTTGGCTGGACAAGAGTTGTGGGGGAAGAAGTTACATATTGATTGACCGGTAAAGGTACTGCTAACTTTCCAGGAGGGGGCATGAATAATGAAAGTTTTTAATGGGCTTCTTCCTTTAGGCACTAAGGTCCCTTTTCAGCCTTTCAGGCCTTGGGATGAAAACACAGTTTCAAAGGCTTTCTTTCCCAGATAACGGAAAAGATCCATAGAATTTCAAGGACTGCTGAGTCACTGGGTGGGACACGTGTCCCTCCTCCTCTATGCCTTTGTTTCTCCTCTGGTCACTCATTGTATTGTAACAAATCTATTCATAAAAATTTGCATAATGAGTGGATTTTGTTTAGCTCTAAATAAAATTTGGGGTATAGTGCAAGCTAATTACCCCTTAAGCTGTTTATCTTTTAAAATTACCCTATCCCATTTAGTTGATTTGTTGATATTCTCAAAAGAAGCCTCCCTTTGCTTAACAATATTTTGGCAAAAATTTGAGTACAACTTTGGTGTCTTTATGAATATTAAAGGTCCAGGCAAATATACTTTTTACTTAGATCACAGGCTGGTTCACATTTACTGAGAAGAAAAAAATACAGCAATTAAAACTGTTTCTGAATCATTTATCCTTTCCTATCTCAGATAGAACCATCAGGCCTATAACTCAGTAGAAACAAAATCAAGATTTTTTTTCTTTATATGCTTTTCTTCTAGGAATCTAAGTCTCTTTATATGATAAGCAAATATATTAGGTAAAGTATGTATACTGTGGAGTAGGGACTGGTGCATACCTTTTTCTTTTTTTCTTTAAACAGCCAGGTAGTGAATTTTGGGGGCATTGCTGGCCACACATATTCTGCTAACATACTCTTTGTTTTGTTGAATGATGTATGTAGGCAAATAAATGTGGAGCCTTTTTTAGGGATACTAGCAATTATTAATGATTTATAAATGTCCCTCTGAGGAAATCCTCGGAACATAAGGAAATAGTGTGTCAGACAAGTGCCACTGGGTAGGGACTTTTAGTACATTTTATCAGGTATCCACAGAAAATGTTGATTCAGGCATTCCTTGAAACAGGGAAGAAATATTCTCTGAACTGGAGAAGTACCTTGAATGCGAAGAGTAGCTTCCATCCCCTCTCACTGGGGAGGTAATCTTAGAGATATAAATATAAGAACATTTAATGGGATTTAATTAAATGGTAAAAAAGAAACTAAGGTATCTATACTGTTGATATATCTGGATTAATAATCAGTAAATGTTCTGTGATTTGTCTTCAGAGCTTCTAATATAACAAATTTAGACTTAATTTTGATTGGTTAAGATGGCTTTAGAAATTTTAAGAATGTAGAGACATATTGAATATATAAAACTCTGACATATTTTTATTTTTCAAGTATAAAGAATGACTGAATGAGTAAAAGTGAATAAATTGGAGAAGAATGCAAATGGCTGATAACTCTGAAAGTTTCAGTAAATTATAATTATGTGTTTACAAACCATAAAAGACCAAATTTATGAGGCAGAATGGAAAAATAAGAAGAGAATTTTAAGATTATTTTATTAGTAGGTCACTTAAAATATGACAATATTATGCACGTATTAAAATGGTCAAGTAGATACAAAAAATATGGACACATTTCTTATTGTTTTTAATACATTTCTAAATTTCACATCTTTCTAGTCAGAAAACAAGTTTTATAATTAAGTGTGAAAGGAAAAAATTAGATAAGATGTTGAGTAGCCTTTGAGTTAAGAATGCTTCTAGTTGGTTCTGGATGGTAAAGCTCAGTTAAATTTTAATTATTATGCATTACTTAACCATCTGTGAAGCACCTCATATATGTAATGCTCTGTGTTAATAATAATATTGAAGGATTTTTTGATGGCAGGTTAGAACCATTCCTTAGACAGCCTAGGCTCAGAGCAGATAGCCAGTGAACATTCTGCAGTGAAGTCCAAATTAACTATTGATAAAGTACAAAACAGAATATGTTCAATGCATGACTTGCTTCTTTAAGATGGGCTTTTCATTAATAAAACTAAGAGTAGCAGTGTTGCCTAAAGTAATTTATTTCTAGAGCCTAATATACTTACCCTTTGTCCTTTAGAAATTCTTTTGCAATTAAATAAATATCTCTATAAAGAAATAGTTTTTAGCTAATCATCATTAAAGATCACTCATTTGAGTTGGCAGGGTAAATTATAAGATAAATCAGTACGGTTTTCCTCCATTTCCTTTTGTCTGTTTGATATTTATTTCAAGTTTTCATAGTTAACTTCTCTATCTAGGTTGAAATTGGAGTTACGTATAAACCACCAAAATGAACAATGGAAACTCAAATGTTCTCTGAAATTTCAATATTAAAGAGCTTATGTTAACTGTATTCAATGACTTTCTTTTTCTCTTTCCTTTAAAAGAAATATACCTGGATTTATTTATATTAATACCTGTGAACCATTGTTAAAAGTCTTTAATCCTCTATGTAGATTACAAACACATACATACAAACATCCTTCTTTATTTAAAAAAATGAATTACGCTCTGGGCTCACGAACATGCCTGTCCCCAGGAGAAGGTCCGTGCTCCACTCCAGAGTCCTTGTGTTGGTGGTTTTCATTTCCTCTTCTAATCCCTGAGCCAAAAGCTGGCAAAGACACTGTAACTCAAAGGGTTTATTTTGTGGACTGTTCATCTTGTTAAAAAAACTTTTGAATCTATTTATTATTAATAGATGAATGACAAAAATTGGAACCATAATTTTAAAAAAATCAATTGGTAAGGCTGCTTCCCACAATGAATAAATTGTGTAGAATTTTTATAATTTTAGGAATTAGACATTTCAGAATCCAGTTTGTTGTTCTGGTGTTTTCTGCCACTAGAAAGGGCTTATACATTTCTTACATTCCATATGATCCCAGAAAAGATTTCTATAATAACACTTAAAATCTAATTTGGTGCTACATGTACACATTTTAGTGCCTTACTTGGTTTCTGTACCTAGAAGAAATAACAACAGTGTAGGATAGTTTGTTAAACAGGAGGGAAGGATACATTGAGATTTATATAGAATTTTTTTCTAACACAGGTAGAAATATGCAGGAAATATGGTCTCAGTTAAAATAAATATATTTATAACAAAAAAAGCTCCCTGGGACAATGGGTTTAATTAATGTCTTTTTCTCTGTAGAATGTTTGGTATAGAGTAACGTTGTGATAGTCAACATATTGCATTAGCAACTACACATCTTCTTGACTGAATAGAGATAATGCATTTTTGCATGCATTTATTTACTCCCATCTTCTAAATTTGCTTCCTAATAAAAGTTGGTTTTATTTAAATGATTAATATCTTACAATGATGCTCATTACTATCAAAATTACCACCACTATTTCTAATTGATTAATATTTGTCACTTATTCAAAAGATGAAAAGTAAAGAACAAAGCATTTATACAGGTTGTACAAATCAGCCTTTCAGAATTTTAAATAGATTCTACTTAATTTGAAGAATTTTAACTCTAGTAAAACCATACTAACAATAGAAAAACTAAGAGACTAATATGCAAAACTAACTTATAGTAGATCTTTGGCTTATTTGAACTCTTGATTCCCTCTCACTTTTTGTGTTATGTTTAGCAAATTTACTGTGTTATTTACAGAAAACAAACAAGATATCACATAAATATTTGGCTCCCAATCTTAGGACCAGTTTGTTAAAATAAGGACAAACAGATGTTTGAAAATACTATTTATGCTCCATCTCCCCCCTTCAGAAAAGCAGATAAAGTTGATACAGAAGCAATATAGGAAAACATTACTGAATTTATTCAAGCCTGGGATGGTATCAGTTATTTACTGAGTAGCTTCTCATTGCCTAAATAGGATCCCTTCTTTGTGAAACTCTGTGCAATATACTGAATGAGAACCCAGGGGGTTCCACAGGTTGGAAAAGGTCAGTATTTTACAATTTGTAATATAAATTGTATCCCCCACTCTCATGATAAAGCAATCAACAGAAAAATAATTCTTATTCTTGTATGTTTGCATATCTGGCTTCCTATTCTGGTTTCATTGTGCATAACTGGCAACTATCCCAAGATGAGAACACCTGAAACTGGCAAGTTTCCAAGTTGTTTGTTAAACAAGGAGAATACTGTGCTGAGAATAGGGATGAAATTGCTGTCACCTCCTTCATTGGTAAGAAGTTCTGTCTTCCTTCCAGCTGCTGTGAATATTCCTTCCATTTATCTCAGCTGGAACATGAACCACATAGTCTTTTTTCATAATGGAGAGTAAATCTGGTGTTATTTTTTTTAGTCACCAAATAATATACTGATGGCCATATAAGGTTATGTCCTTTTAGCTACATCAAGCTTTTTATTATTCCCCATAGTGACTAGCATAATGCCAGGCATAAATGCTCAATAGATGCTTATTAAGTCAAATTTAGAAAAGTCTAAAAAAGAATGTGGGACCTATGAATTATGCTAAAAATTATTCCCATGTAACTCTAAATACTTTATGTAGGAAAATAATGGAAAATTGCACCATGAGGCCAAAATTTACACTGTTCTCTAAAAACAGCAATCTTGTTTTTCTACTCTAGGAGAACTTCGGTGGGGTAGATTATTTCAGAGTATTAATGATATTCTCAAAGGGGACACATGTTAAAGTAGCCTACAGGGATGACAGTAATTTAACAATGAACTGTGCCTTTTCTTTACCAAATTCAAAGGGAGAAGCACAACAGTGTATGAAGAATGTCAAATACCCATGCCCTTTAAATTGATGTTTTTGAAACCCATACTTACTACTTTATCCACCTGTCCATTCATTCATGCAATAAATTCATATTGAAAACATGCATCAGCCACACATTAAATTCAAAGCAATCAGAAGGATGTACAGATTATAGTAATCAGATATTCACTCTAGTGTTGTTTACAACATCAGAAGTTAGAAGGAAAGAGGTCAAACATCTAATGAGAGATTTGGCTGAATCTTAGTATACATTGATGGCATATTATGCAGATATTAAAAACATTGATACAGATTATGTAATGTGTATTTGGATGAAAATATATTTGTTAGTATTTACTAAGTGAATAACATGGGTTAGCAGGTTATGGAATAATATTTAAGGTATTTGTTTATTTGAAAATTGTCTATGATGTGCACATATTATATCCATTTGTATGCTACTTTGTCTAGAAAGATATATACCAAAATTTTAATGATGTTTTCTTTGGGGCAGTGGAATTGCATATCTTTTTATCTTCTAATTTGTTTACAATGAACATATAGTTCTGGAACACTAAAAACAAAACTTTTAAACATATATAAACATCTGCATGTTACAACACCCACTAGAACAATCCCAAGAGGAGAGAGATTTTCTTTCTTAGGTTTATTTTTTTAAATCTACAATTATTAAAGATTTTGAAAATCAAATCAAATAGAATGAGTGTCTCCTTTTTAATGATTAATACATTTTTGAATAAGGCAAATATGTTTTATATATTTATGATATGACTTTTTTAAAGGATGCAGATTTATAAAGTGACATGATTTAAGATAACATAATAAATGCACATCACCTACAGTTTTTAAAAAGATAAGAGGGCTGAAGTGACTTAGATAAATTCTGTGGTCTGACTTAGGTCCTGGGAAATAGGTCAAAGGAGAGTAGGACTGTACTTAGTGATGTGGACAGGCCCCAATTACACTTTAATTGTATAATATTTTGGATGAATAAAGACATTATTTTGTATTAACTTTATTTCTGTCACATTTCACTTAAACCTAATCCCTGAACAAAAATTTAAATAGTGGAGATTATAATTCTTTTTATTGGGTCATGTGTGGTCTTTATATACATGAATATATTTTTTAAAAAACTTAAGTGATTCACAAAAGTGTCTATATAGTTCTAAACTTGTATATAATATGTAAAACTTTACATCATATTTTATAAAATATATTCATATTAAAATATCTCTGAATAGATATTAAATACTTGTCATGCCTGTATAAAAAAATTGAGGAAAAATTGTGGAAAAATTGAACAAAATGATCATGTCTGACACCAAAATATGGCTATAATCATATTTGTGAAACAAGCCAAGATGATATAATAAATATACTTCAAATGTTCTCTCTTACCCTTTTTCTTTTTTATTTTTATATGTGCTGTTTAAAAATGATAACAATGTACCCTGTCATGAATAATGAATCAGGAGATATTAAGCTTCATGAATTACTGCTTATGCCATTTTAACTATGTTCTTTTCACCCTATAATGCTAGTATGCTGTTTGGCTAATTAAAAAGTACTGATTTTAAGAATATTAAGTTATGGCTTAAAAATTTCCAGTGACCTGTTGTACAATTAAATTCAACATGAGAAGGCATGTTTGACCTTTGAGTAGCATTCTTTTTAATTCTGCACAGAGGTAATGGAAGCATTGAATGCTTGTAGGCTGTGTCTTAATTGTGAGTTTCAGGCATGTGTGGCAAAGCCTGCTCACTTAGGACATCCGGGATGTGATTTAATTGATTACTCCTTGTGGTATACTCAGTCTTCATCTTACAGAAACTCACACAGGGTCGCATTTCCTGATTGCTGCGAACTTCTGACATTACTGAGATGAGATAGATTTTATGTTTTTTTCTCTATTATGAATTTAGCTGCTCCCCTAGATTGCCTGTTTACATTTAAATAGTATGGATGATATCTTAATTTAATGTATATGAGCTATATGCCTTCTCAAAGCATAAAGGGATAGCATTTTGTAGGAGAAAAGGATAACATTTTCTATCTAAAACATAAATGAAGAAAAATTGTTCATGATAAAGCAGTCCAAGAAAATGTAAAAAGAAAACTGTTAAATTAACCCAACATCAATTTGTCAATCATTCTCAAAGAAAAAAAATTCAAGTAAATGGATTCCAAAAAGTATGTAAAAAATTAGTCCTTCTAGAGCTAGCTATAAGAGAGACCAAAATATGCACTCAGATACAGAGGCAGAATCAATTCCTCTGTGTACCTATTGATTTTGCAAGGGAAAAAAATACATAAAACTAATTGCAAAGCCAAAGAATAGAATGCATCTTAAAAGAGAATGGAGAGGCATTAAAAGCTAAAATAGGTCTTCATCCTAATATAGTGGCAATACAGGAATTTTGGGGAACAGTACTATACAAGGGATTAAGATTACACACAGATGTCTACCAAGGGAAGACTCATATATATTTTTAATATATATATATAAATGTGGTTTTATATATATATATATATATATATATATATATATATATATATATATGGGGTTCTAAGTCATTGTTATTCAGGCTTGTTTTCTCATTGCCTTTCTAATAATGAGCTATCTTAAAGTAAAGAGCATGATTTCTTCTTCCTCTCTCATTGACACTGCTCCCTGCATAGCTATCTGGTTGGCCTCTCTTGTGTAATCTGCACTCTGTGGTAATAGTTATGCCAAAGGGATGGAGCACTCTGATAGATGATTGAGGATTCTCCAGGTCAGTGGAAAGTTAGGGCCACGTGAACCCAAGGAATCCTCAGAGGTCAGTTCTTAAAAAATGTACATAAAGCAGGGCCCATAATTGCACATGTCCACACAGGTAGGATTTATCTTGTCAGAAAATAGGTTTAAGGATATTTCAGGAATAGCATATGAAATAAAACTCAAAGACAGAAGTGAGTAAGACATGTTCAGGGAACGTAGAATAGACTTCTTTTTCGAAAGCAGAGAGTTGTTTTTAAGGAACAGTAGAATCACAGCTAAGATGTTGAAGATATCTGGAGCCAGGTTGCATTTGTTTTGCAGGCAATAGAGAGTTTTAGAAAGGGATTTGTGTTTGTGTGCACGCATGCACAAAAATTCAATTAAGTGTTTTTCCAAATGCACCTTGCTTTAGATCTACAGTTCTCAAACATTTTGGTCTCGTGATTCCTTTATATTCTTAAAATTTGTTGAGAAGGGTTTTGTTTATGTGATTATATTAATTGATATTTATAGTATTATAAATTAAAACTGAGAAAAATTAAAAGAGTATATAAGCATATCTTTCATTAGTTCTCAGAGTGGATTATATCATCATATCATGTAGCTTTTGGAAAATTCTAATACACTCAATAGAGAATGAGAGTGAATAAGGCAACTGATATTTAAACACTGTTTTACAATTTTTATTTTGATTTTGTGAATCTCCTGAAATCATCTTGAACACACCAAGATATCCCTGGACTGCATCTTAGGAAGGAAAATTACTTTAGGGGATCATGTGACATATGTGGTGGTGCCTGATTAGTCTTTTTGGAGTAGAATTAAATAAAATGAAACCAAATGAAAATGAATGGAAAAAATGAATGCATTGCAGATATAAAGGATAGAATTTTTGGTGAAATTTAAATTACATCTGTCTCTGTGATCATGTGTTTTGTCATAACACAAAATATTTTTCTTATTTTAGTAGTTTTTCTTTTAAAGATTTGAATATTACCTTTTCGAGTTATATTTAGGGTGGATTTAGTCATTATTGGCATGAGGTTAGATTTCAGGTAGAACAAAACAGAGCTGGGAACAGCTGTACGGGCATGACGTGGAGGTACTGATTAAGAAGATGCTGTAACCGTGCATAGTTAACTTGTTCAAAAAAAGGAACAGCTCTTGGTTGTCTGTGATGAAAAGAAAAGTCTGAGTGCTTCGAGTGAAGCCAGAGCTCCACTGTCAGACAATAAGATGGTCAGCAATTTTAGGTCAACTTTTCCTTAAATATAACTATGTCTCATATTCTGACAAATACGTTATTCTTTGCAGTTCCATTAGCACAAATCCTGACCTCTTTTCTTCATATCCTGCTGAGTAAGCTTGAAAAGTACAATCCCCAGGTACTGGTCTCTTTTAGCTTTTCAAGCCTAAAGATCTGTCAGGCATGTGTCCTATAGATGTGAGTGAATCATAGTCAAATGACAGTAATATGGATTAGAAGCTCATTTCCTGTCCTTTGCCTGGCATTTTGTACAAAAAGTCCTTATTAATCATCACAACTTTTATTGAAATAGTCATGCTGTATTTACATCATAAGAAAAAAGTGGCAATTTGAATAACTGAGTGAACTTTAATTAGGGATGATTTGTTTGATATAAAAAAAACTAAAACTAGAGAGCCTCAATAACCATGTTGTTTGCTTTGAAATTCATTAATAATGACTAGAATAAATGACAAAAATATGAAGGTAACATTATAAAAATTGATTTCTTTGACAATAAAGATTTAATTAAAACAAAAACGTTTACTCAGAGGTGAATAGATAGTTGTTCTTTATGCTGTCCCTAGGATATTTGGAGAACTTCAAAAGCCTTATAAATCACCAAAGACAGCACCGCTGTTTACAGATAAAGCTTTAGTGCAAACTCTATACAGTATCCCCTCTATGTTCATGGGGGATATTTTCAAGACTCCTAGCGGATGCCTCAAACCACAGAGAGTACCAAATCCTAATCAACTTCTTAAATTCTGTTGCAAATGTAGCAGCAGCTTCTTCATTGGCAGACTCGGGCTCTTCAGTCTGAATCTGAATCTGGAACCATCTGTTACATACAGTAAATGGGTTGGTGTCATTCTTTTAGGGGATCCCTTTATGAAGTCTTTGTATAGGCTCGGTGCATTTTGGTGAAACTCAGAGCATGTTTTGTGTTCATGTCTTTCACCCTCACTTCTAATGCCTTTTCCATCTTAACTAAGCACATATCACACACTGTGGCTGTAACTTTTGCAGTCTGAAGTGTGATAGCAAAAGTAGCACAGATATTTTCCCAATTTCATGCATAAAATTATGTTATCATAGATTATAATTAACTTAGCATATAATATTTTTCCTTATTAAGTGGGGAACTTTTTTTACTTATTCACTTAAAGGAAGGGCTTTAGGGCTTCTCCTTGGAATGTCCAAATTGCCAGCATCAGTACTCTTGCATTTGGGGCCATTGGGCTCATTGTTTAATACAATAAAGGTGACTTAAATGCAAGCACTACCATCCCATGGCAGGTACCACATACGCTAGGTAGTGGACAAGTGTGGAGATGCTGGACAAAGGGAGGATTCCCACCCCTGGCAAGAAGAGCAGGACAGCATAAGATTTCATCACAGTACTAAGAATGGTGCATGATTTAAAACTTATGAATTGTTTACTTCTGGACTTTTCCAGTTAATATTTTGGATCCTGATTGCCTTGCATGGATAACTGAGACCAAGGAAAGCAAAACAGTGGGTAAGGGGAAACTACTGTACTTAAATTCTTCTACTGCATTAAAAAATTAGGATAATCGTAATAGAATAACAATAAAAAAAGAAAAAAGAAAGCTTGTAAAAATATTCTTCCGTGACATTAACAGAACTTCAAAGAGATGTTGAAGGAGGTCATAATTCTGCTCTAGTTTGGGTTAGTTTCACTTCACATAGAGGATTATATTTTGTCTGTTATTAGCATACTTTATCGGGAAAACTAGGAAGTATTCAAAGTCAAGCAAGCAAAATGATGAAAAGAATATAAAATCTTGTTATACAATTTGTGATTGCAGAAACAAGAAATGTTGATACTAAAAAAAGATATGACTCCTGAAGCAAATGATAGTTGTCATCAAGTATGCTTAGTGGGTGTTTTTTATTATAATTAAACTCAGGTATCTTTAAGACAAACAGGGATTTTTATATAGGGGCTACAATTAAAAAATCATTATCCCTAGAAAGACTGGCTTCTTGCTTAAGAATTTTGCAGGGACAGTTCAAATATGTCTGCACTTCTCTGAACATTTGCTTTTGCCAGTATTTGCCACTACTCCTGAGGGAGCCAGTCTGAGTAGCTTAGCTAATAATTATTATTCATTTGGGCCAGAGTACCACATCCTTGGCCACTTTTAGGATTGTCAACCAGCCTCTGGAAGAGATGCATTTGGATCAGGGCCCTCTTCCTGGTTTAATCTATAGCCATCTCTGTGCTAAGGATCCCTGAGTAGGAGGTCATAGTTAATTATATTACAATTGAAAGGGGTAAGTCAGACATGAAAGGTGCCATGACCAAAATGCCTAGTACAGACTGTCATGTGGAAAAGAATATATGATCAATGGGCAGGGCTACCATGTGCTGTTACATGTGTTCTGCTCTGTGTTAGGGCATCTAGCTGAGAGGGCAAATGGGGGTTGGTTTCTAGCTTGTATTCAGCTCGTCAAGTCTCCCCTCCAAGGCACTGTGTTTCTATGTGGAGGTGGTTCATTTTCCAATTCCCACAAAGGTGGCATATAGATTGATGGTGTCCATGGCATAAAAATAGATCATAGGCACAGTGAAAGTGTGTTTCAGGCCACGATAAAGTATTAACATATGTTTATCTAATTAATCACATTTTTATTTAGCAGCATAGGTATTTTGAGAATTTCTTTTCTCAAGTATGGATCTTTCTAAATGAAACATAGAAACATATTCACAAATTTTAAATTCCAATTTAGATGTTTACAAAATTCTTGTTAAAAATTCTTAATAAGACTTCTTTGTTTCAAAGCAATTATGATGAGCAAAATAAGTTATGAGATTTAGTTCCTTACAATTAATAAGGGTATTTTGAGTGTTCAGCATATCTTTTCTCTTATTGAATTCCCCAGCAAAGGAAGTGAGGGATATTAACAGTCTCTTGGGGAAAATAAAATGGATAGTTTCAACTACCAGATCTGTTCTAGTGAGGTGGTAGCATGAGCACTGAACATGGGCACTGAAATTGAAAGGTAAATAAAAGAGAAATAATTCTCCCACAAATTAGTAAATCTGCATTTATATTATCTTAAGAGGGAATTATTAAGAAAATATCAAACATCAATCATATAATGTTTGTAGAGTATTATGAGCACACCAGGCCTCCCATTTTCCAGTGTGCATATAAATGGGTTTATTAGGAAGGTGTAACTGTCAGAAAGATAGAATTTGAAGATGTGTAAAAATATAAAGAGGAAAAATGGAGTGTTTTTCAAGAAAAAAAATCTCTCCTAAACTATTCTATGATATCTGAACTATAGAATTTCAGTTACTTGATGATTACAGGAATTAAAACTTTGTTATTCTACTTCCTCATTTCACAAACATAGTAGCCATAGTAGCTGTCTACTTTGCATTAACTTTGGAGGTAGATACTGCTATAGGACATGACTGGTTCTTGCTTTTGGGGAGCTTTCCTTCGAGCAATAGAAAATTATACTTTTCAAATATGGTAGGCCATTATAACATTGAGATTTTCAGCTGTACCTTTTAATGTCAGCACAAGTCTTGGTTAGGGTACTGATTTTATAATCAATTTTTAGTATATGATGACACTCCCCAAAAGATTGTGTTTTTCAATAATTTAGCTTGTGTTGGGGGGAAATATAATAGTAATAAGCAAAGCTCAAAAGAAACAATTTCTAAAAAGAAAGACAATTTGGTTCAATTGTTCTTTTTAGACTCATGAAAAAATGGAGATCATTAAAAAAGCTCTATTGTAATTGGTAGCATAAAATACTAAGATTCATAGGATGTTTTATACTGATAGTCCCACAACTTGAATCAAATATAACAACCTTAGGCTTAATTTTTTTATCTATGACAAGATAGTGAACTTTTAGTATTTACTTTTTTTATTTCCTTTAGGTGATCTTAATGATTTCTTTCTGATAGTATATAGTAGTTATTAACAATCAAACTTGGAATTAAGTGTAACTGTTTTGTAGGGTCCTTTAAATATTTGGATTTTCTGGTCTTCTTCTTATTGTTCACTTTCATATAAATTAATTCTTATTTTGGTATTGAGCTTTGTTATACTATAGAACCCCAAAGTCTGTAGAAATCTAGTCAAAATGTGAGATGCCAGATGTCTTGATTTTAGTGAAATGTCCTAGTAATATTTAACATAAGGCTGTGAACTTTCTATAGTAAGCTTTGATCCAGGTGTGATTATTGAATAAATAGATTAAAAAGTTGTCTTAGTAGTCTTAAAGGTAGATATTTGTACAGGTTAGAAAAGTCTTCTATTTCTTCAGTGTTTTATAACAACTCCTTTTGCTGTAAATAGTTTTGTGAGATCCAAATTATACTTTATTTTCTGCTCAAAACTGTCTATTGCTAGTAAAATTCTTTCCTGAAAAATATTAAACCTTTATAAGAGCCACTGATAAATTACTGTCATAAAATAATAGCTAGGTAAATTCATTAAGAGAGTTTATAATCATCTAAAGTCAAGCAACAACATTTATTAATCATTTCTATGTGTATGACATTTGAGATACAAAGATAAGAAAAATTAACAATATTGTTTCACTACTTGATATGTGCCAGGCATTCTCCAGTTTGGAGATGCAGAAGGAAAACTAAAAGATAAGTACAATTTCTTCTTCTTTATTTTTTTTAATCCTTAACTGAGGACATTTTTTCATTGCTTTGAGAGAGAGAGAGAAAGAGAGAGAGAGACATGAATGTGAGAAACATTGATTGCCTGCCTTCTTATATGTGCCCCGACTGAGGATAGAACCCTCACACCTTTGGTCTATGAGACGACACTCCTGCCAAGTGAGCCACACTGGCAATGACAGCACAATTTCTTCTTTTATGGGTCTCACATCACTGGGAAATAAAATCAATATATTATCAAAATATTAATTAATGATATGTGATCTGCAGAAAATTAAAACATTATACATGACTGACTTGGGTGGGGACTTACAGCAGGTGGTCTGGCAAGCATTCTGTGAGGACATAATTGAAAGGCAAGTTGGAGCCAGCATGTGCAGTTCAAGAAGAGCATTTCAGCAGAGGAAACATGCAGGGCAAAAGAACTAAGGTGGCAGAAGGCTTGGAGTGTTCCTGGGATTGATGACTGGAGCAGGAAATTAAGAGAGAAAGTAAGGAAAAAATGGAAGTGGGATTATAGACTAGGGTAAGTAAGGCATTTGGATATTATCTAACCAGTATGTCTCTTATTTGGGCAGTTCAGAACAGAAGAGTGATATGATATAACATGGAATAAAGAAAGGACCAATGGAATTGGCAACATAAAGGTTATAGGAACTTTTAAAAAAAGATTAGGGGGATAATGGAGACAAAAACCCAACTGGAGCAGATTGAGAGAAGAATAAGAAAGAGGAAGTAGAAGCAGTACCTATCCAAAATTTTCTGTGAAGAAGGGCAAAGAATGGGCACTACTAGGGGGGGATTGGGTTCTAAGTAGATTCTTTTCATCTTTTAAATCAGAAAATATACTGTAAGCTTCATGAATGTCAATGTGTAAAATCTAATAAAAAGGGGAGAATTTGTGATTTAAATGAGTGGTTTCTTCTTGTTTGAAACAAAAATGTTTGAGTCACAGAATACATGAGATCCATATCACCACCACAGGAGTTGAACTTGTCTTCTGATGGGTAAAAAATAAATTTACCTACCCTAACAGGAAGGAACGCCAAGAGCATATTATACAGGTGAGGCTGTGCTGGTAGAACTAGTGGTCAGAAAATAGGTCACTTCCATTTTCACAGTGATTAAGTGAGTGGACTGGGTACAGGAGGTTTGAGAAGAGTAGAAAAGATGAATAAAAAGATTTCAGTAATGTCACTAAGCATATCGATGAATAATAAATTGTCACATGTATTATAAAAAAAACTTCGAAATGTGGATCACATTGCCTTGACTGGATCACATACAGAAATGAAAAGAAGATGCACAGAGGTCTTTGTGTAGATGATCAGACAGAATGGGGAGGGCCAGACTTTTTGAGAACGTTTGCCACCACCCTTTACAGAACTCTTTGTCCACTTACTTAGAAGGATTTGTTAATAATATTTATTTATTTTTACTTTAAATCACCTAAGCTCTCCTTTTAAAACTAGTCAGTTTCCAAAGGTAGAAAGCTGTCCCCTAGTGATTTTCTTAATTATTTCATTGAGAGGTGTAATCATTACTCATGAGCTCCATGCATGCTATTATCGCCACGCTAAGTTTAGCCTTTGATATTTTCATTCCATAATTTTAGCCTACTGTGAGATAAATGAGCAGAAAAACCAACTGCAATAATGTGGACTCATCACATTTCTAGAGCTAGAAAAGACTGTAGAAATGATGCAAGTTTCCTCTTTTTGCCAAAGAGAAACCTGCAGGGTGAAGTGACTTACACATCTGCCCCTTTAATTGCAATGCTAGGAGGACAAGGGGGCTTCTCCATTCCAGCCCTTGGCCCTCTCTTCATTTAGCACTTAGTTCAGAGTAAATATCTTTTCATTTGAAATCATGACAGCTATATAAATGAACATTTCTTTTTCTGTGTGTTGGGTCCTTCATGATTATTGGACCTCTTCCAGTTTTCCAAAACATCATCAGCAGACATGTTTCCTTAAAATACTTATTGGGGATGGCTGGGGTGGGGGAATAGTAGGCAGTAAAAGCAGACAACTGTACTGGAACAACAATAAAATAATTTTTAAAAACTTGGCTAACACCACATTTTAAAACAAATATTATATTGTGCATTTACCTACACTGTGTGGGGGATAGATTTAAGTATCTAAAAGTGATCGTAGTGTTCAGATGAGATGGTAAATTTAACTAGAAGTTGTCCAAAGGAAGATGTTAGAGGTATCTAATCACTATGCTGTATCCCTGACACCAATACAAAATAACACTGAATGTAAACTGTAACTGAAAACATTAAAAAAAATATGTTAGAGGAAACACAGGATTGTAAATCATATGGATGTGTTTGTATGAGATAAATGTAGTTAAATATCAAGACTCCATGTAAACCTGTACTGTCTTTTAGTTCAAGTATATCTTACATCACCATTTGATTATCAGAGATGTAAGTTATGTACCTGAATTATCATTAGCAAAAGTTCAACACCCAATGTGAGATTAAAATATGGAGGAGTAATAGATATAGAAAGAAACTTATTTTAATTTAAAATAACTTATTACTTTAAACAATAAATTGGAGGAGGATATTTCTTTTTTTAAATGTTGTTCTTGTAGTTCTCTGTCTTTTACTCCCATCCCAGCCCACCACCCCAGCCCTCCCCACCTCCCTCCCATTTCCACCCACCCTAGTTTTTGTCTGTGTCCTTTATACTTGTTGCTCCAAACCCTTTCCCTTTTCCGCTGAAATTCCCTCCCATCTTCCCTCTGGTGACTGTCAGCCCATTCTCAATTTCAGTATCTTTGGTTATATTATGCTTGTTTGTTTGTTCTCTTAATTGGGATCCTGTTAAAGGTGAGATCATATGGTATTTGTCTTTCACCTCCTGGCTTATTTCGCTTAGCATAATGCTCTCCAGTTCCATCCATGCTGTCTCGAAGGGTAGGAGCTCCTTCTTTCTTTCTGCTGCATAGAATTCCATTGTGTAAATGTACCATAGTTTCTTGATCCATTCATTTACTGATGGGCACCTAGGTTGCTTCCAACACTTGGCTATTGTAAATTGTGCTGCTATGAACATTGGGGTACATAGGTTCTTTTGGACTGGTGTTTCAGGGTTTCTAGGATATAATTCTAGCAGTGGAATTGCTGGGTCAAAAAGTAGATCCATTTTTAGTTTTCTTAGAAAATTCCATACTGCTTTCCATAGTGGTTGTACCAGTCTGCAATCCCACCAACAGTGCACTAGGGTCCCCTTTTCTCCACATCCTCTCCAACACTTGTTGTTTGTTGCTTTTTTTATGATGGCCATTCTGACTGGTGTGAAGTGGTATCTCATTGTGGTTTTAATTGCTTCTCTCTGATAGCAAGCGATATTGAGCATCTTTTTATGTGTTTCTGGATCTTCTGTATGTCCTCCTTGGAGAAGTGTCTGTTCAAGTCCTTTGCCCATTTTTTAATTGGGTTGTTTGTTTTCTTAGAGTGGAGTCATGTAAGTTCTTTATACATTCTGGAAATTAAACCCTTGTCTGAGATATCATTGGCAAATATGTTTTCCCATACAGTTTGTTCTCTTTTTTTAAGTACTGTTTTCTTTAGCCATATAGAAGCTTTTTATTTTGATGAGATCCCATTTGTTTATTCTTTTCTTTATGTCCCTTGCTTTAGGTGACATATCAGTAAAAATGTTACTGCGTGAAATATCTGAGATTTTTCTGCCTAGGTTCTCCTCTAGGACTTTAATGGTGTCACGGCTTATATTTAAATCTTGTATCCACCTTGAATTTATTTTTGTGTATGGTGTAAGTTGGGGTTCGAGTTTCATTTTTTTGTATGTAACTGTCCAGTTCTACCAACACCACTTGTTGAAGAGGCTACTTTTACTCCATTTTATGTTTCTGCCCCCTTTGTCAAATATTAATTGACCATACAGACCTGGGTTTATTTCTGGGCTCTCCATTCTATTCCACTGGTCCATGTGCCTGTTTTTGTGCCAGTACCAGTCTGTTTTGATTACAGTGGCCTTGTAATACATTTTGGTGTTAGGAATTGAGATCCTTCCTCCTACTTTGCTCTTCTTTCTCAAAATTGCAGCAGCTATTCGAGGTAGTTTATGGTTCCATATAAATTTTTGAAGTGTTTGCTCTATGTGAAATATGTCACTGGTACTTTAATAGGTATTGCATTGAATCTGTAAATCGCTTTGGGTAGTATGGACATTTTGCTTATGTTAATTCTTCCGATCCATGACCACGGTATATGTTTCCATTTGTTTGTGTCTTCCTTGATTACTTTCTACAGTGTTGTGTAGTTTTCTGCATACAGGTCTTTTACCTCCTTGGTAGGTTCATTCCTAGGTATATTTTTTTTTATTTTTGCTATATCGAATGGGATTTTTTTCTTGATTTCTGCTTCTGCTCTTTCATTGTTGGTATACAAAAATGCCCTTGATTTCTGGATATTGACTTTGTATCTGGCTTTTGACCAAATTAATTTATTAGGTCGAGCAGCTTTTTGGCCGAGTCTATAGGATTTTCTATGTACACTATCATGTCATCTGCAAACAATGATAGTTTTGTTTCCTCCTTTCCAATTTGGATGCCTTTTATTTTCTTTTCTTGTCTAATCACTGTTGCCAGTACTTCCAATACTATATTGAATAGAAGTGGTGAAAGTGGACAACCTTGTCTTGTTCCCGATCTTAGTGGAAAAGATTTTAGTTATTGCCTGTTATGTATGATGTTGGCTGTAGGTCCCTCATATATGGCCTTTATTATGTTGATTAGTGCTCCCTCTATTCCCAATTTGCTGAGTGTTTTTATCATAAATGGGTGCTGTACCTTATCAAATGTTTTTTTCCACATCTATTGGTATGATCATGTGATTTTTGTCTTTGGTTTTGTTTATGTGACATATTACATTTACTGATTTGTGATTGTTTAACCATCCTTGCATCCCTGGGATGAATCCCACTTGGTCATGGTGTATGATCTTTTTAATGTATTGTTGGATGCAGTTTGCCAATATTTTGTTGAGAATTTTAGCATCTATGTTCAACATCGATATTGGCCTGAAGTTTTCTTTCTTTGTTGTGTCTTTATCTGGTTTGGGGATTAGGGTGATGCTGGCTTCATACAAATATTTTGGGAGTCTTCCATTATTCTGGATTTTTTTTGAATAGTCTCTGAAGGATAGGAGTTAGCTCTTCCTTAAATGCTTTGTAAAATTCTCCTGTGAAACCATCCGGTCCAGGGATTTTGTGTGTCGGGAGTTTTTGATTACTGCTTCAATTTCATCTGCTGTATTGGTCTGTTCAGGCTCTCTGCTTCTTCTTCATTGAGTTAAGGAAGATTATATTTTTCTAGAAACTTGTCCATTTCACCTAGGTTTTCAAATTTCTTGGTGTACAGTTCTTCATAGTAATTTCCTACAATCCTTTGTATTTCTGTGGTGTCAGCTGTAATCTCCCCTCTTTCATTTCTGATTGTGTTTATTTGGGTCTTCTCTCTTTTTTCTTGATGAGCCTGCTTAAAGGCTTGTTGATTTTATTTACCTTTTTAAAGAACCAGCTCCTGGATTCATTGATCCTTAGAATTGTGCTTTTATTCTCTATGTC
Organism: Anoura caudifer; assembly: GCA_004027475.1. Taxonomy (NCBI): domain Eukaryota; kingdom Metazoa; phylum Chordata; class Mammalia; order Chiroptera; family Phyllostomidae; genus Anoura; species Anoura caudifer. Next base: position 30,073 of record PVKU01009416.1, read on the forward strand.
ATTTAATTCTGCTCTGATCTTGGTTATTTCCTTCCTTCTACTTGCTCTGGTCTATCTTTGTTCTTGTTCCTCAAGTTCTTGTTGGCATAGGGTTAAGTTGTTTGTTTGAAATGTTTCTATCTTTTTTAGGTAGGCCTGTATCACTATGAACTTCCCTCTGATGACGGCCCTTCCTTTGTCCCATAAGTTTTAGGTCGTTGAGAGTTCATTTTCATTTGTTTCCAGAAAGTTTTTGATTTCCTCCCTCATTTCATTCTTGACCCATTCATTGTTTAATAGCATGCTATTCAATCTCCAGGATTTTGAGTGTTTGGGGTTTTTCCCCTTGAGGTTGGTTTCTACTTTCAGTCCCTTATGGTCAGAGAAAATGCTTCGTATGAATTCAATTTTCTTGAATTTGTTGAGGCTTGTTTTGTGTACTATCATGTGGTCTATCTTTGAAAATGTTCCATGTGCATTTGAAAAGAATGTGTATTTAGTTTCTTTGGGATGAAGGGATATATATATATATATATATATATATATATATATATATATATATCAGTTAAGTCCATTTCATCTAGAATGTTGTTCAATTCCACAATATCTTTGTTGATATTTTGTTTGGAAGATCTGTCCATTTTTGACAGTGGGGTGTTAAAATCCCCTACTATAATTGTGTTGCTGTCAATGTCTTTCTTGATGCCCTCTAAGATTTTCTTTATGTATTTCCGTGCTCCTACGTTGGATACATATATATTTACAACATTCATGTCTTCTTGGTGGATTCTTCCCTTGAGTATTATGAAGTGACCTTCTGGGTCTCCCTTTATGGCTCTTCTTTTGCAGTCTATTTTGTGTGATATTAGTAATGCTACCCCGTTTTTTTTTTTTTTTTTCCTGTCCATTTGCTTGGAAAATTTGTTTCCAGCCATTCACTTTGAGTCTGTGTAGGTCTTTTGTCCTGAGGTGGGTCTCTTGTAGGCAGCATATGTGTGGGTCATGCTTTCTTATCCATTCAGCTATTCTATGCCTTTTGATTGGAGCATTTAACCCATTTACATTTAAGGTTATTATTGATAGGTACTTATTCATTGCCATTTTCATATGTGTTCCCCTCTCTCTCTTCCGTCCTTTCCTTGAAGAAGTCCCTTTAGTATCTCTTGCAGAACTGGTTTGGTAGAGGTGCATTCTTTTAGAGTTCTTTTGTCTGGGAAACTCCTTATTTGGTGTTCTATCTTGATTGAAAGCCTTGCTGGGTAAAGTAGTCTTGGTTGCAGGCCTTTGGTTCTCATTACTTGGAATATTTCTTGCCATTCTCTTCTAGCTTGGAGCTTTTCCACTGAGAAGTCAGCTGCTAACTTTATCTGGGCTTCCTTGTATGTTACTTCCTGTTTTTCCCTTGCTGCCTTTAAGATTCTCTCTTTGTCTTGGAATTTTGCCATTTTAATTATGATGTGTCTTGAAGTGGGCCTCTTTGAGTTCCTCTTGATTGGGACTCTCTGTGTTTTCTGGATTTGTGGGACTTATTCTCTCATCAAGTTAGGGAAGTTTTCCATCATTACTTTTTCAAATAGTTTTTCTATCCCTTGCACCACTTCTTCTTGTATCCCTATTATATGGATATTATTACGTTTCATATTGTCTTGCATTTCTCTTAATCCCTCTTCATTCTTTTTGAGCCTCTTTTCCTTTTCTTGCATTTTCTGGATGTTTTTTCCTACTTGGTCCTCCAACTCGCTGATATGATCTTCTGCTTCATCAATTCTGCTTTTCATTCCTTCCACTGTGTTGTTCAGTTCAGAAATTGTATTCTTCATTTCCTCTTGGCCCTTGTTGATAGTTTCTATATACTTTTTCATGTTGTTATAGTTTGCAGTGAGTTCCTCATAGCTTCCCTGTAGTTTCTGGTAGCTCATTGAGAGCTCATGGAGCTTCCTGACAACCATTGCTTTGAACTCAAAATCTGATAGTTGAGTTGACTCTGTTTCAATTAGCATTCTTTCTGGGGCTTCCTCCTTTCCTTTCATCTGGGGATTGTTTCTTTGTCTTCCCATTTGTTTCTGAGGCTGTTCTTGTTAGCCTCAGCTTCTTAAATTGATCTGTTCTGGCTCCCTGGGTTTATGGTGTGAACTTCTGTGCTAGAATACCTCTGAGATTCAGTGGTGCTGTCTCCTTCGTGTACCCTGGTTTTCACAGCTTCCAGTGTCTCAGCTGTTGACATGTCCCTCCCCTCTTTGGGAGGAAGTCTGTTTTTTTTTTTTACAGTTTCAGGGTTTTTTTTTGTTGTTGTTTTGGTTTTGTCTTACTTGTGGGTATTTAAAAAAAGAAAAGAGGAAGAAAAAAGAAGAAATAAAAGAAGAACAAAAAAGAAAATAGAAAAAAAGAGGGAGGAAGAAGAGATAAAATTAGAAAGAAAGGAAGAAGGAATAAAACAAGAAAGAAGTAACAAGAAGCAAAAGGAGTTGATGGGTAAACAAAGATTAAAATAATGAAAAAAATAATAAAATTTTTAAAGAAATAAATAAACAAAAAACAACTCCTGCTGTTTTCAGTCTTGTCAAGCTGGTTTTTCTGTTCTTGCTGGCTGCAAAGGCTGAGGGGTGATGGTATTGCTTTTCTCCCTGACCAGCACTCAGTTATCTTTGGGCTACTGTCCTCAGAGCTAGCCTGTGGCCTCTCCGCACAGGGCTTCAGGTGTATGTTCTGAGGCGGCATGTGCCTACCCCGGTCGGGCATGGGCATCTATGATCTTGCAGCTGTTTGAGGTCACATGGGCGCTGATTGTCACACAGCCATCTCCAATGGCGCGCTGATCCATCCTCGTGCAATCATCTCAGTTAGTGCACAGGCGCTGACAGTCGTGTGAGCCATGTGAGCTCCGGAGTGCAGTCCTCCCAGAGCTATGCGTGGGTGTTCACATCCCCAGCTAGTTTGCCACTGCGACCTTATCTCCTCTCTGTGAGATTTCAAGCAACCAGGTTTATCCCGGTGCTGCTGAAACCTTGTTTGGCTGAGGAGAGAGCAGTTGACCTGGCTGCCTCCCCAGAGTCTTGTGGCAAGCCTGGCGAGTGCCGGCCCAGGGCCTCAGCCCCCACCCTTGTCTCCAAGCTGGTCCCTGGGCTCTTATTGTTCTGAAGTACTCTCTTTACCATCTGTTTTTTTCAGTGTCCACTACAATTTTTGATCTCCTGCTTTCAAATATGCTGTGTTTCTGATGGCTGTTTGCTCTGTTCTGCTGTAAATTGACCAGGTTTTTCTCCCATCTGTAGGGGGAAGTGGAATGTGCTCCTTCCTACTGCATCACCATCTTCCTTCTCTCCATAAAGATTCTTTTTATAAAACTAAAATGACTCCCATTAAATAGTCTGTTTGTGCCATCTGTTTCCAGCTGGGAGTTGATAGATCAGATGTGAACATTCCAAGTTCAGGTACAAAAGTAGCTTTGAAATGTCAGGTAACTTCCTTTTTTCCCCAAATCCCTGGGGTGCAGCCACCACACTGGAGCAGAGACCCGGAGGATGATATTTCAAGCGATGTTTTAAATCAGTTGTTGACAGTTTGATCTGATATAGTTCTAGGCATCATAAAAATGATCAGAGTAAAACATATAGTTTAAATATATCAGACAGCAATAGCTAATATAGTTATGTGATTTAGGAAGAGGTATTATCTTGTTAAATTAAAATATATTATTTACTTTTTCAACAATAGAGAGGTTTGATTTATTAACGCACATAGCAGTTATAGTGCATTTTCCAAGGAAATTGAAGTGCGTAGATTTCCCCATCCATTACTTTCCATTACCGCCCATTTACTTCTGCCCATGGGCAGCCCGTCTCACCATGCAGTTGTTTGCTTCACATTTTCTGTTGTCTGATGTTTAGTGAATCTCGCTTGCAATTTTATCAAATGGCAAGCACTAAATTTTTGGAAATCACATTAAAATAGAGTTTCTAATTGTGAAGAAGTAACGTAATAGGAAGCACAGAATGTATTTCTAATGTAATGCTCATTAAGGTGTCCACATTCAGAAGAGAGTTGAAGACTGTATTCTTTTCCAGAGAAAATGTGACCTATTCCTCATCATGCCTAATAAATGCCCAGGGGAAAAAATAATAAGGCCCTCTGTTATTGACAGGGGAAAGCTGAAGGAAAAGGCTAGACCTCTAGGCTACAGGAATGCTCCTAATTATAGATGTTATTATTATTTTTATTTTGTTTTTTAGTCTCTTGTTATTGGAGCAAACTTAGAGGTGGCACCATGTAGAAGATTTAATTGGCTTATAGGAAACTCTATTAGGAATTCCCAGCACTGAACACTTCTTAACAGCTAAAGATTATACATATATGGCATTCTTTTCTATATAAGATGCATAAATGTTTTAGAGGTGTGTGAATTTGAAATGCTGCCTTAATTTTCAAAAACATATTATCTAGAAAATATTCAAATTAACTGGGCTAATTAAAGGACATTTTAAAAACAGGTATTTTTTCATTTCAATTAAAAAATATGCAAAAGCTAGTGATGTTGTATTGTATCTCTGGTATTTTAAAAGTCTCCATTTTGTAGTAGGACAGGTAAATATGATGAATTAAAAGACAAAATTCTATGAGATAGAAGCCAGCCTGACACAGAAAAGTAGTGGTAGACCCTTCTCTGTCCTCATATGAAAAATTTCACATAAACATATAAAAATAAGCCTTTGTAAGTTTCTGTAAAAAGCAGGAAACTAGCATGAATACTGAAGTCTACTTAAACTAGAAAAATCACATTCTTAAATTGTATTTTAATCAACAAACAAGTGTTGGCAAGGATATGGAGAAAGGGGAACCCTTTTACCCTTCTGCACTGTTGGTGGGAATGCAGATTGGTGCAGCCACTATGGAAAGCAGTATGGAGATACCTCAAAAAATTAAAAATGGATCTGCCATTAAACAAGTGACTCCACTTCTGGGAATATATCCAAAGAAACCCAAAACACCAATTTCAAAGAACATAAGCACCCCTATGTTCATTGCAGTTATTTAAAATCACCAAGATATGGAAGCAGCCTGTGTCCATCAATAAATGAATAAATAAAACAACTATGGGACATTTACAAAATGGAATACTACTAAGCTGTAAAAAAGAAATTTTTACCCCTTACAACACTATGGATAAACCTGAAGAACATTATGCTAAATGAAATAAGCCAGTAAGAGAAAGACAAATACCATATGATTTCACTCATATGTAGAATCTAATGAAGGAACTGAATTAACAAGGAAAATGGGGACATACTCATAGATGGAGAGCAGGATGACAACTGAGTGGGGAGTGGTTAGGGGGTGGAGGGATTGAACAAAAAGGAAAAAGGACTCATGGACATGGACAATAGTGTGGTGATTGCAGCAGGGAGGTATATGGGGACTAAATGGTAATGGAGAAAAATACAATAAAGATTAAATTTAAAAAAGAGAGAGGAAAAAAATTACATTTTGCTCTAGCCAGGTGACTCTGTTGGTAGGAGCATTCTCCTTTACACTGAAAGGCCATGGTTGATTCCCAGCCAGGGCACATGCCTACGTTGCCGGTTCAGTCCCAGTTGGGATATGTGTGGGAGGCAACCTGTTGATGTTTCTCCCTCACAGAGATGTGTGTGTCTCTCTCCTTTCTTTTTCTATCCCTTCCTCTCTCTAAAATTAATCAACATGTCCTTGGGTGAGTGTTAAAAAAAAGTGTAATCTTTTATTTATTTCCTTTGGTTATTATATCAATGCAGTTATTCATGCATAAAATTTATTAAGATTTGTTAATTCCTTAGCATTGAAAACTATGGTTTATATCTAGCTAATTATCTGATATGGCATCAAAAACATCCATAAAAGATTTTATAAATTCTATAAATTTATAGCGAAAGCAAAGTTTTTTATTCAAGCAAAAGTAAATGTAACCTGGCCCTTGGATAATCATTCAAGTCACTTCATAATATTTAAGTTTTAATAATGTAAAGTCAATTTAAAAACATCAGTTTAGAATTTATCATCATAAGAAATAATTTAATGAATATTATGGAAAAGTATCTCGAAGAATATTCTCTACCAAGTTTGAAAGCAGAGACCTGTAGAGATGATCACTAAACATGATAATCTCTATTTTATGACAATTCATTCATTATTTATATATATTCATGTAGCTAGTATTTTTATTTATTCATATAGCCCAAAGAACTGTCCTGTATTTCAGTGAAATAAAAGTTTGTGTTCAAGAACTTGAAATCCTCTTAATATAAAAATTATTTCAATCAGATCGTTATATATTGCATATATAATGCAGATAACTTTCATACACATCATGCATATGCACATATATACATGTACAACACATATGTGTGCATATGTGTGCATATGTGTATGCATGTACATAGTAAATTATGGTGCTATATTAAGATGTTTCATAATTTTTGAGCAAATAGAATGGCTATGAAAAACATATAGTTCTTTTCTCCCTTAAAAGACTCTACAATGGATCCTTTAATCAATTGTTTAGTGAGAAGTACATCTGAGTAATGTGTACTCAGCTCTCAGAATTTAAAACTGGTTTATGTGTTTATTATTTTTTCCTAACTTTAAATTCAGTTACCTGGGTCTTGGCTGGTGTAGCTCAGTGGTTTGAGCACAGGCCTGTGAACCAAAGGATTGCAGTTTGATTCCTAGTCAGGGCACAAACCTGGGTTGTGGGCCAGGCCCCAGTAGGGAGAGTGAGAGAGGCAACCACACATTGATGTTTCTTGCCCTCTCTTTCTCCCTTCCTTCCTCTCTCTTTAAAATAAATAAATAAATAGATAAATAAATAAAATCTTTAAAGAATCCAGTTACCTGGGCTCAACAAAAACTCCAAAATATGTTGTATACTTTCCATCTTTAACTCCTTTAAGTTAAAAAATAATATTTAGCTCTTAGAAGCATCAATAGGAACTATTATATCAACTAACTTAGTGGAAGTTGGAATCTGATTAGATTTATATGTATAAAACAATATTAGTGTCCAATTATGTAACATAATATATAGCTATATAATTATATGACAATATTTGTATGCAAGCACATATTATACAACAATATTCTTATATGAAAATATACCACCTGAAGTAAAGCATTTATGGATAATTGCCACATGATAGTATGCAAAGAAAATTGGATCTATGTGAAAACTTGTCAGTCAACTTTATGCAAAATGAATGATATCATATCTGTTTTTTTAATTATGTGACTTCCTTTAGAAAATGCAGAGTTCTTTTGGAGACAAAGTGACTGATCATAATTATTTGATACATCCATGCATTTGTAAATTAGGTTTTCATAGAAAAGGGCACATTTGAGGGAAAGGAAAAAGTTGGATCTTTTAACTGAAAAACTAAACTAATTTTTGTGTTCTCCATCTTCAAGAGAAGAGACAGAATACAGATTTTCTAAGCTGTAGCATACTGACAAAAACTACTGGTGATTATATTAGTAATTTAGTAGTCACCTGTTACACAGAGACTTATTTTAAAGGTGGTCACAACTTTCCAATTGCTTAAAATAAAAGACTGCTTGACTCCTATTCTAAATATAGGAATTGGAGTGGCAGAAAATTTGAGATGAGTAGTCACACAGGTTTTCCTTCACAAGGCTGAACATTCTACAGACTAGATAATTTCAGATGTATCAATAGTTCAGATAATAAGGATGTGTCATAATTACTGATGAAATACCATAACAGGATCTTAAAACGTTCATTCCCCATTCTTCTGCATAGTGGGTGAAAAGTGAAATGCTGATTAGCATATTGCTCAATTTTTCATCAAGAAAAAGGCAATATTTGGTTTGGTATTATTTGAGTTCAAATTGAACTGGAATGATGCCTGGTGCAAAGATACCATAATTCATCAAACAAATATTTATTGTCAACTATTTGCAAGGTGTTGGGTAGGGTGAAGAGAAGGAGGTCCTTGCTTTCAAAACTATTTGATAAATAGAAGAAAAACTATTTATTCAAATACAAACTTTCCTTGGGAAGATATAATTCTTTATTAACAGACTGGAGGTATCTGCTTAAAAGTAAGACCTCTTCTATACATCAGTCTCTTTGCTGCTTTTTATATTTGGGGGCGGATCACCATATCTTGCCTTTAAAACGTTTTATACTTGGGGGAAATCACAGTATCTTGCCTGCATATACCCACCCCCGTTCACACAATAATCAGCATTTTCATTAACACTGATTGGATATCACAAAGATCTTCTCCAAATGGTATAGCTGAATCCAAATGGATCATATTACGTACTTTCTTTTTAACTTATTTTTCTAGAGCCTAAGTATCCCTCATAGCCATGTGTATAAAAGTATGTGTTTCTCTTAACATCTCTTTTCTTTGAAACCAATAACCATAGTAATTGCATCAATAGCTACACCCTTGAGCAGTGTAAGAGAGTTATTTTTTAAATGATGAATCCATCTTATATGTAACTATTGTTTTTTGTAGTAGTTCAGTTGTTTCTTCCTTAAAGTGTTGTCCATGACCCAGAAGCAATGCCATCATTAGAGTTTTCATTAGAAATGCAAAATTTTAGGCCTAATCCACACCTACTGAAAAATAATCAATATTTTAACAAGCTATCTCAGTAATTTCTATACATGTTAGTTGGAGAAGCTATGAATCAAGAGTAAAACTTTAAATGCTTTTTAAAAATGTATTAACAATGAAAATATTGAGGAATGAATAGTCTGGAAGGACATAAATAAATACACCAAGGCCATGCCACGCCTTCGGGTTAGAATGACATGGTTCATATATACAATGGAATACTACTCAGCCATAAGAAAATATGAAACACTGACTTTTGCAACAACATGGATGGATCTTGAGAATATCATGCTAAGCTAGTAAGTCAGAAAGAAAAAGTTAAGAACCATATGGCTTCACTCAGATGTGGGATATAAAACTAAAAACAACAAATGAAGAAACCAGAGAAACAGGCAAAAACTCAGAGACACAGATAACAGTATGGTGGTTACCAGAGGGAAGAAGGTGGGGAAGTAATTAAGGATAAAGGAGTTCAGATATATAGTTGTGGAAGAAGATTCAACTTTAGGTGGTGCACACTCACTGTAATATACAGATGATGTATCATAGAACTGTATTGTTGAAATCTTTATAATCTTATAAACCAATGTCACCCTGATAAATTTAATTTAGATAAAAAAGAATGATGCTTGGGGAAAGAAAGAAGAAAGTTGGAATTTGACACAAAACATGAAGACAAATGTGAACTCATGAAAGTTCTTCAGTGTATGGATGGAGTGAGAGAAGGAATTTGTGGTAAGGTTGCTTGTGGCAAGATTGTTGTGAGTTCTGTTGTTAGTCTAAATAACCAGCAGAAATTGGAATTAAGAACGCATTGAAAAGAAAGGACATATTAGCCAAAGGCAATGATTCTTGTATAGAAATGCAAGGTAATTATGATAATTTATCCACTAAATTAATATCTACAGAAAGACTGTTAGTAACTTGAACTTGAGGCTAATCCTAACAAGTTTGGTGTATAGGCTGGTTTGCCTCTGACACATAAGACAGGATGAAACTATCCAGGGTGTTACCTAGAGCCACAGAATTGATTCAAGGTACTCTTCAGGAGTGGAAGGGTTATACCTTATGTGCACAAGAATTGGTGGTGGGCAAACATGGCTCAAACAGGAGCTCTATCTAATGGTGCGACTTAGGAAAGATGTTTATCCTCCCTTAGCTTCATCTGCCTTATTTTTTAAACTGGGAGGGGTAGAGAGGAGATGATTTTACAGCCTACAATTGTTGTAAGATACAAGTAAGAGTGTATGTAAATTAATTGCCATAGATTTCATATATAAGTTATGGTAATTTTGATTATTTTTAAAAAGTCTTTAGCAGCACAGCCTTTTGAGTATGTTTAGCACATGTTCTAGTAAAAGTAACAGCTGAAAATTTCATAAAATCATTATTTGTATTTTCTCTAGAGTTCCTTTTGTTAAAAGAAACAGTCTTGTAAAGGAAGATGCAATTTTACCACTGCCAAATAGAAAGGTGTTCATTCTAATTGTGGGTAATGCAATGATAATAAAAATCTATTCATGTTTTGGAAGCCTATATAAGATTTCTTATCCTAGGAGAGGAAATAAGAGTATTGTTCCACAAATGACAGCCTGCCAGGAAGAATGGTGTCCTGGAAAATTAAGAAGGAACCAAATTTAAAAATAAAAGAGATTGGCTTGATTTATTGTTGTTATAAAAAGGGAGAGAATGGATGAAGAAGTTAAAAAACATTGTAATGCCCAAATCACACTCCTTTTTAATCATTAAAAAAAAAAAAAAAACAAGCTGTGTCCCTGAAAAGCAGTCCTCATAAAATTGTAGTTATTTGCTGCCACCTAATCACTTTTCTACTCTGATTTAACTTAATAGAATGTTGGAAAGAGATGGCTAGACAGTCAGTGTAGAGAAAAGGTGAATTTATTTGGGGTCAAACATTTTGAAACCGCTATATAATGGTTTTATCCTAGAAATGCTTAAGTAACATTTACAACAGCTAACACCTTTTTGCATGTTATTCCTGTCATAGTGTCTAGCGGAAACTTGGAATCTAGAACCTAATTCTGATCCTTAGTGAATAATTCTTTAAAGATTCCATTTTCTCATCTGTGGAATGACCACTACAATACATACTTCAGCCACATCAAAGGACTACTGAGAGAAAGAAATATGGATACGAAGCGGTGATTATTGTTCTGTTAATAAACATACAATTTCTAAAGGTTGTTTCTCCATATTGGTATCTGTAAATAGTGAGTACTCAAAAGATGCATGCTCATCTGTCCCAAATATTTTATTTAATTTTTATAAAAACTTATGTTACTTTGTATTAATTATCTGAAAATGATAAGAGGACCAATTTAAAAATTAAAAAAAGAAATGATTATATTATTTTTATATTATATTTTGACTTCTTAGTTGCAAGTTAGTTTGTACAAACTCAGTAGAGGACTGTAATTTTCTTGGAAATATATGCTTGTGGTTTGGGTTTATCTTTTTTTTTTTTTTTAGTTAAACATCTAAATCTAGCCTGCTAGCATACTGGAAATTACATTTGCAAGAAATAGAATCTGTTTTGTATTCTTAAAATGTTAAAGCATAAATTATTCCATTTTGGAAAGTAAGCTTTACAACATTATTTACAAATAAATGTTTTGATAATTTCCAGTAGTATCAGAATGTGGCAGCTGGGAATAATAAGAGCTAATTCATTCTCAAAATGTCTTGCATTTGTATAACTATGTCTGGATTGCAGGGACAAGAAACAAGCAAGAAGGAACTCTGTCTTGTGAACCTGCTTGAACTATTGTGCAAGTTCGTTTGCCCAATACTTCGTAATGATTACAGACTACTATACAAAAGTTACTTCAGTATCTTCCTACTGCCTTTTTTCTTGATTAATCTTTAGAATTTAAATGCAAATAGTTATTCTCCCTGTTAAGTAAAGTGCAGGAAATCCAATCCATGGAGAACCCTCAAACTATTGTCTGAGATTGTCGTAACTGTACAGTGTACTCAGTGCAGTTTACTGCATGGGTTTTGCATATGTGTGACTGACATGATTTTAAGGGCCTCTTTCTCTTCCGAACAAGCCAGCGTGTGTCCCATTAAGGGCTGGACTCCAGTTACTTGACCTGCATGCAACTTTGAAACTTTCAGAACGGAAATAAAATAATGCATTTTTTCCTAATCATATCAGAGTTAAAGGAGAAAAAGTTAGTCGAATTTCTGCTACTAATATGCAATATTGCAAATACAATTATCAAAACAAGCATCCTTCTGTCAGTTTAATAGACTAAAAGAACTTTAGCCCTGATTTTTTAAGCACCTGATATAAAAAGTGAAACAAAGTTATTCATATGATTCTGTGGAGAGTAAATGGTGTGTGTGTGTGTGTGTGTGTGTGTGTGTGTGTGTGTGTTAGAAATTGTTTTAAACCTACACACATAGAAGAGCCCAGCAATCTTCTGATATGGGCTCAGATGCAGAGTATGAATATCCTGAGGCCTGTCTCCTGGAACCAGAAGTCCTCCAGTTCAGGTCTCAGAAGCTACAGGTCAATCCTCTAAGTGAGCAGTGGATTCTAGAAATTTAGAAATGTGCCTGGCCCTTACCTGTATGCCATATATACTTCCTTCATTTTGATTTTAATATTCATGCCCTTTTGTGCACTAACTTCACTAGCTTGGGGTTCTTGCCAGTACTTATTTTTTATAATTCTTTTTCTTAAAGTTTTGATTTTTTTTCCAAAATGAGAGTGCAAGTTTTCTGTTGTTTAAATGTTGAGTACATTCTCACTGTATTTTTTTCCTGAAGAGATGACTGCTTTAGAAAAGTCAGGTTGCTAATAAGAAAAAAAAAACAGAAAATGAAGGAAGGAAGGAAGGGAGGAAAGAAGGGAGGAAGGGAGGAAGGACAACAGAAATGGAGAAAGGAAGGGAGTGAGGAAGCGAGCTTGAGAAAAGCTATCTTAAGTCCTTTCAAGAATTTCTGTCTCCATCTGATATAAAAAGTAAGTACCTTATGGACAGTAGATCCACTCGATGTTCTCTTTCAGGCCAGCCTTTTTATGGACACAAATATCAGATGCTTACTGTTGTAAGATAAGGGGCATTGATTGTATCCATTTAGTATTTTTCAATATGAGTCACTTTCTGAGAGTGAGCATAGATTCGGTAATATTCTCAATACTAAAATCTACCACAGAGGGTCTGTGTTACAACTTCAGAAAAAACAAATAAACAACAAGCTACCATGAAAATAAAACTGGGGAAATGGGAAGAATCAAGAAAGTAGCTGCTTTGAGGTTTTAATTTTTTTTTTTTAGGTTTTGTTTATTTTTCTTTAATGCTTTCAATTATTGTGGAACTTTTCTGTGTAAGAAATGGTTATGGAAAGAGCCCTGACCATAAATAATTAATTTTTAATTTCTATGTAGCTAGCTATGTAATTTTGGGTAAGTCATTTAATGTCTCCACATTTCAAGTGTTCATTTGCTAAAACAAGAAGTTAGCATGAGCTATAAGGTAATGTTATTTTCAGTTTTAAAGTCTGTGCTTCTTGAAAATAATAAGTGATATGTGTGATAAAATCAGCAATGTGTGTATGTGTGTCTGTATATGTGTACATGTGCATATGGCCTTTAAAATTGAGCTATAATTTATATACTATGAAATTCCCTTTTCAAAATGAAAGGGGATTTTAGTATATTGTCAAGATTGTGCAGCCATTACTACTGTCTAATTCTAGAGCATTATCATCACTCAAAAAGGAGCCCCACACCAAGAAGCAGTGATTCCCATTCTTCCCTTCCTCCAGCCCCTGGTAACCATTAATGTATTTTTGGACTGCATAGATTCTTCTATTCTGGAAAATTAATACAATTAAGTCATGCAATATGGGGCCTTTGTGTGGTTTCATTCACTTAACACATCTTAATGTTGTAGCATCTATTAGTATTTTATTTGTTTTTGTAGCTGAATAATATTCAACTGCATTGCCACATTTTGTGTGTCTATTCTTCAGCTGATGGATATTTGTTTTGTGTCAAAATTTTGGCTATTGTGAATAAAACTTATAGAAATATTTATGAACAAGTTTTTATAAACCTGTTTTCAATTATATTGAGTACTTACCTACGAGTGGTATTGCTGGGTCATCTGGCAAATATATATTAAATATTTTGAGAACCTGCCAGAATATTTTCCAAAGCTGGTGCACCATTTTACATCAAATTCAGCAATTTATAAGGACTCCAATTTCTATAAATAGTCACGGACATTTGTTATTATACTGATATTAAAGCTAGACAAAGTAGTTTAAGTAAATGAAAACTGCTGATCTAGATCTCTCATAAATATAAATGCAAAAACTCTAAACACAATTTTGACAAATATAATCCAACAATATATACAAAGGATACTACATCATAATTAACTAGGATTTAGAATGCAACATTTATTTAACATTTGGAAGTAAATCACTAATTCACCATATTAGCAAACTTAAAAGAAAAAAATGAAAATATAAAAGCATCTCAATAGATGTTTAAAAAAAAGTAAATCACCTGAAAATATTTAATAATCATCTCTAATTAAAGTGAAAAACCATTTCACCACCACCATAAAAAGACAGAAATATCCTCTTGGCAAATCTGTAAAGAAGGGAATTTCTTCAACCAGACAAGGATGTTAGTGGTTACTTAATAATGAAGAACTGAATGGTCTTCCCCTAATATCAGGAACAAAACAAGGATGCCTACTGTTTTTTCAGCTTTACATACATGTAATTGACAAATAAGTTGTAACATCCCTTTTAAAGTGTACATTGTGATGCCTTGATATTTTGAAAAGATTCCCACAATTGAGTTAGTTAACACATGCATCACCTCTCATATTTACCTTTTTTGTGTGTGTATATGAAGACAATTAAGATCTAGCATCTTAGCAGTTCTAATTATAAGGTACAATATTATTATCAACTATATTCACCATGGTACACATTGACTCGGAAACCTATTCATTTTATAACCAAAGGTTTGTGTTGTTTTACCTAACCCCTGCCCATTTCTCTCATCCTTCCCTCTGAGTTGCTGGCAACCACCATTCTTTCTACTTAGTGTTTTGAAGAATTCAAATATTTTTCTTTCTCTACCTGGTTTATTTCACTTAGCATAACGGCCCCTGGGTTCATCCATGTGGTCACAAATGGCAAGTCTTTTTATTAAGGCTGGATTATATAAATATATATATATATATATATATATATATATATATATATATATAACGTTTTTAAGGAATGTTCACACTTGACCCTTCCATTTGGCATTGTATTAGAGAGTCTATTTATCCATGACAATGAAGTAAGAAAAAGAAAGAAATGACATTCAAATTGGAAATGAAGAAATAAAACTATCTGTACCTGTAGATTATATTATCTTATATATAGTAAATCCTAAGGAAACTACACACACACACATTCATTAGAGCTAGTGAATTTGGCAAGGTTGCAAGATCACTATACAAAAGATCAGTTGTCTTTCTATAAAACAGCAACAAACACTCCGAAAGTAAACTTAAAGAGCAAGTCCACTACAGTAGCATTCATCAGTGATAGGCTTTTTAAGGACATGTTTCTAGCAGAAAGCACAAAGAAAGAATCCAGGCTTATCAATTTGGAAACAGTCAGTACTTATGTTAACATTTAAGAGTTGAAATGAAGGCTTGGAGTTTGCACTTGACCAAAGGCACCATTGTTTGAGAGTCCCTGTTGTTTACACTTAGGGCTAGCACAGTGCTGGGTTACAGTAAACTTGTTATTGTAGAACCATGAAGCACAGAATGTTACTTTACGGCTGTTCTGTGTACTGAACATGGGAGCATTCTGTTCCCTTGACCATATTTCCTGATTGGCACATTTTCAACTATTTCAGGACAGTAGTCCAATTTTTAGGACTGATTC
Source organism: Anoura caudifer (assembly GCA_004027475.1). Taxonomy (NCBI): domain Eukaryota; kingdom Metazoa; phylum Chordata; class Mammalia; order Chiroptera; family Phyllostomidae; genus Anoura; species Anoura caudifer. The sequence goes on from PVKU01009416.1 coordinate 45,603, forward strand.
CTTTGGGGGGGGGGGGATGGTCTAGAAAGACAGATACTCCGAGCAACTCAGCAAGACAAGTGAATACAGGATTCCGATCTCTAGCATTCTCTTAAATGTCACAAGTTAGTTCCGAAGTGGGGAGAGAGCGGTAAAAGGGTTCCATGGCAAAAAACAAACCTTTGTGTAGGCTTCCCCTGCCATTTCTATAAAGTTTCCCATTGTTCCCAGAGGTTACTGTAACTATGTTGTAAGCCACCAAGGCTTCAGAACCAGAATGATAGTTTACTTTACCAGTTGTTTTAAATGTCTTTGAAAATGTGTTTATTTAATGTGAGAATTGGAAAAATTAATTCATCAAAGGACTCAATACTTATATAATTTGAAATAACTTTTCTCTCCTGGATTAAAGAAAGCATAAAAATCATTTACCCTTTAAAACTTGGGTTTAAATTATTCCACAAATTTTGTGTTTAAGATAAAGCAACAGCAAAAGGCTACCATATTGATTGTTAATATTACACCAGGCATATTGCAAGTGTAGACTTGACCTAGGTTTCTCAAATTATTGGCTTTATTGACAGCCAATAAAGCCAGTTTGGGTTGGGTAATTTTTGTCGTGGGGGCTGTTCTATGCATTGCAGAATGTTTAGCAGGATCCTTGCCCTCTAATTGATACGTGCCCCTCCTAGTTATGAGAATCAAAAAATGACTTACAGGACATAGTCACCCTTGACTGAAAACTTTATAACCTCACTGCAACCTTAAGGTAGATACAATGATGATTTTTGTTTTATATCCAAAAATAGAAGCTGGAACAGATTAATTTGCCTGAGTACACATACCAAAGTGTCAGAGTTAAAGTTTGAAGCCAGACTTTATCTTGATGCTTCTATGCAACATTCTGACCGCTAGATTCTCTCTCTTTCTCTCTCTCTTCCTCTCTCCCTCTTTCTCTCTTTTTTTAGCCTCACCTGAGGACAGTTTTTCATTGCTTTTAGAAAAAAAGGGAGGGAAGGAGGAAGAAATGGGGTAGGGAGAGAGAGACACCAATGTGAGAGAGAAACATCAATCTGTTGCCTCCAGTATGCACCCCGACCAGGAATCAAACCCACAATCTATGTATGTGCCCTGACCAGGGATCGAACCTGCAATCTTTTGGTGTCTGGGACAGTGTTCCAACTCATCAAGCAACACTGGCTAGGGGTTACTAAATTCTTATTTGGTCATGTAATAAGAGTTTACGTGAAGGCACAGCTATTAAGAGAGGAACATTGCACAGAATCCCTGACACTCACTACTCTGATATTCCAATTTTATATAACATTTTATCAATTATTTGAACCCCACAAACCTTGAGTTGCATTTTTTATTGATTATTCAAGTGGAATTGTAACTAAATGGTAGGAAGAGATCTAGATGCTCTTTGTTTCAGGAATATTCTAAATCCAAATAGTATTTTTATTCAATTTATTGGGGTGACATTTGTTAATAAAATTATATAAGTTTTAACTGTACATTTCTATGACACATGATGTATATATTGCATTGTGTGCCCACCACCCAAAATCAGGTCATCCTTCGTTCGTATATTTGACCCCTTCTACGTTTTTACTACCCACCCACCTCCCTTCCCTCTGGTAACCACCATGCTATTGTCTGTGTGTCTGAGTTTCAGTTGTATATCCCACATGTGAATTGCATATCTCATGTCCTTCCTCTCATTTCACACTAAGGGACAGTAAGATCTCATGGCAAAAGTGTGGATTTTATGTCAGACTGCCTGTGTTTGAATTCAGACTCTGCTTCTCATTAGCTGTGTGATTTAGGGGAGGAGACCTGGTCTTTCTGTACTTGAGTGTCCCCACGTGTATGCATAGGCTGATGGTAGTATCTTCACATAGAGTTTGCACTAGGATGAGATGGAATGCAAGCTCTGTAAATGTTGAATCTTACTTTTTACATCTCATTTGTTTTAAGCCCATCACCTTGATAAATAAGGTACTAGAAGTATGTATTGTCCTTGCTTTGCTCTAAGAACTAGCTGAATATTTTCCCCTCTAAGCCCTGAAGAGGATCTGAGTTTCTGAGACAGAGACAGTTTCTGTTTCTCCAGCACTGTTTTCTGAGAGGTATGTTTATGTTTTTGCTAACCCAGTTCTTGCCAGGCAGGTCTCTGGGGAAACTTTGGGTCCTACTGCCCATACTGTTGCTATGTAACTGATTGGGAAGGCTACAAATTTCATTCATTTATTCATTCAAGGATTTGTCCTTTAAGTAACTATCACTTTCTATTTTCCAGATTCTAAGTACTGGATGAGAATGAAGTGTTGCCTTTTCTATAAAAATGCTTTTTGGAGTTGTAAATGTCAGGCTCTGTCATATCCACGTAAAGGAATTACTTTCAAATCTCAACTCAAACAATGTCGTGCTGTTTGGCTATAAACAGTTTGCTGAGCCTCTCTGTGTCATTCTGCGTGTTTTAAAATGCTGCAGTAATGGTTCCTGCCTCATGGGGTTGCTGTAGTAGGTTAGATGATATGTGGAAACCACACAGCGTCTCTCTAGCCTGTAGGGTAAATGTGCTCTAAACGGTAAGTTCTATTCTCGGCTCCTATGTGACGGTTCTGAAATAATAGTGATTAAAAGAAAACTATGTGAAAATTTCCAGTTTGTCACCAAATGTGAAGCCAAGTGAGAAAAATGACCAGTGGCCATAGGATTTCACAGTGGATTTTAGCTAGTGTATGCATTACCACATACTGGTGAATCAAAAGGGGCTGTTTTTTCTTGTTACTGTTTTATGTGGCAGAAAATGATCTGGGTTGAAGGGAGGAATATATTTATTCAAAACATTCCTTTATCCTCTCTTTTTGAAATTTTGTTTCTTTGATGCTAACCCCATTGGTTCATCCTCAACACCTTTGTCACTCACTCCTAGACTTTGTAAATTTATGTCTTTTTAAGTCAGTTATTCTTGCCTTTCTAATTAGATTTGAAACTTGTAGGTAGAAAACATACCTTTCTCTTTTTCTAGTAGTTTATAGCAACTGGAATAGCATCTCTTATATAGTGATATTAGATTAATACATGTTAATTGACTAGCCAAAAACAGTAATGTGGAAAATCAACGTATTTTACTCAAAAACTTTGGGAGATGCTTACCTAATCTTCCTCCAGTTCAGACAACACTTATATTTATTTATGTTCCTCTGACACAGCTTTAGAGAACATTTGAGAAGCTTTTACATATTGTTTGTTAACAGAATTCATTTTTCAAATGGCATATTTGCAACCTCACTTTTTAAAAACCTACTTAAAATTTTTCATCTTAAAGAAGGAACATGATGGCTAAATAGATGATCACATTAAGTGCTGTGTAACCACCACTTACAGAGTGTAACTCACTTCTCTGTAATTACTGTTTGAACTCCGCTGAACTCACTGAACTCCACTGTAACTCACACTGCTGGTGGCGGTCAGGCCAGGCTTTGACTCCTCTTTGCTTTATTTACTAACAGTTACACGAACTGATTTCCATCCTATTCATAAGATCTCTGGCATATAATTTTTGCAGCCTTCATGTTATATTTTTTATGGTATGAGTAGCAAAGGGTCAGCTGTGGATTTAATGCCACTTTTGTAGCAGACCCTGTGTGTGTATGCACATGCTGGAGTGTGCCAGAGAGAGAGAGCGTGCACACATATAAATGGGAATGAGAGCACACACCCTGGCACCCTCCTTCTCCAGTTGTCTTTCCTCACCCACCTCACCCACATGAGAGTACTTGAGTCAGTCTTCATGGCTGTCTCTTTATCTCCTACTTGAAAGTGCTGCACATTGGCTGCTGACCCCTTCAGGTCCTGGGACCATCCTGGCCCAGTCAAATCATGTCATCAAGTTTCTCATTTTGCTCTGCTTGCTCTGACAGTGAATCCTGGTTTTAAACACTAAGGACTGCTCTTCGGGAAGAAGCTCCTACTGCATGCCCAGTTTACAGAAACTCCATCTCTGTCTTGGTTCCCAGTTTATGAATAACTAAAATTCAACCTCGAATCCCAAGTGTTATGACTAAAGCCCTTTGCCCAAGGTCTTTCTTTTTGCTTTCCTGCCTCCTTCTCTGTTCTCCCAGGAGTCTGTCACTGGGTACCACCAGATCCCGTGCATCACCTACTCACCCATCTGAATTTCCTTCCCAGTACGGCTGAACCTTTTGTGAATAATTATTTCAGTCAAGTGCATCTGTCAAAGCCTCAGTTCCTGGATGTCCCTGATCTGCTCCCTAAGCTGCTGAATCAGCCCTGCATCACACTCTTTGTGGGCAGCATGTGAATAAACTACAGTTTGCTGTGCAAGCTCTGCAGCGAGAGCTGAGTGTCGGCAGCAACACGTAGGCAACTTGGGAGTTGAAGTCTCTGCAAGGTGGTCTGCAGAACCCTATTTCTTTGAAAGAATTGTTGGAGCAGTTCTAAAATAATAATATTAAATTGGGATTGAATAGTGTGATGCTGTGGCTTTTGACTTTCATTTGGAAAAAAAAACTTGTCATGATATAAACATGAAAAATATGAGCATAAGGAGTGAGATTTGATGGTATAGAATTTTTACATATCAGAGAAGTTTTCCTCCTCCCCAAGAGGAGGAAGATGATTAACTACATTAAAATGCATGAATACTGTAGGCCTCTGTATACCGTTACAAAAAGCATTGCTTTTATGTGCCTGTGTATAAGGAAGTATGAGTGAAGGAGTTCCTAAATTGAATACATAGAAAGTATCGATCCAGAAATTAAAACCTATTTTTAATCAATTAATCTGTATGTTTTGTCCCCAAAGTGGAATTTCTTACCTTCGAAAAATACTCATGTTATTTTCAAGCTACACACAGCACCGCATGTTGTAACAGTTGGTGTAACCTACACACAATACCACGTCATGACAATTGGTGTAACCTACACACAGCACCACATTTGTGACAATTGGTGTAACCTACACATAACACCACACATTGTGATGATTGGTGTAACCTACACACAACACCACATGTTGTGACAATTGGTATAACTTGAATTCATCAGTTGAACACAGAAATATTGTAAGACATGTTGCATTATTAACAACTTTTCTCTCTTTTTATTTTTAAACAATTATTTTTAATTTTTAATTGAATATAGTGGGGTGACATTGGTTAATAAAATAAAATCACACAGCTTTCAAGTGTAAAACTCACATCATCTACACACTGCGCTATGCACCTGCCACACCGAGTGAAGTATTTTTCTGCCACCATTTATCTCCCCTTTGCCCTCCTCCACCTCTCCTGCCTGCTTTTCCCTTTGGGAGTCACTGTACTGTTGTCTGTGTCGTGGGATTTTTGTTTTTTTGGGAGTTGTTTTGCTTAATTCCTTCACTTTTTTCTCTCAGCCCTCCAACTCCCCTCCTCTCTGACAGCTCAGTCTGTTCTGTGTAACTATGATTCTGTTTGTATTTTGTTTGTTAGTTTATTTTGTTCGTTAGATTCCATGTATAAGTGAAATCATGTTATTTGTCTTTTTCTGATGGACTTGTTTCACTTATCATAATACTGTCCAGGTCCATTCACGCTGTTGCTAAAGGTAAGATTTCTTCTCTTTTTACAGCTGATTAGTATTCCATAGTATAAATATACCACAGCTTTTCTATCCACTTATCTACTGATGGGCATTTGGGCTGCTTCCAAATCTTGGCTATTGTAAATAGCACTGTAATGAACATATGGGTGCATATATTCTTTCAAATTAGTGTTTCTGGTTTCTTTGTATATATTCCTAGAAGTGAAATTGCTGGGTCTATTTCAATTTTTGGAGTCCACATGATATATAATTGGTATGGCCCAAACACATATAAAAATACTTAGACAATTTGCTTCCAGCAATATAGCACAGTTCCTAAACCAGAAAGTCGAAATGTGATACATTTGGCCACTTAACTGTATTCTGAACAATTTGCTAAGTGATTCTGAAACATTATATTGTAATAACATTGTAAGGATTTCATTGTTTTTCTATTAGGAAAGTAACACTCAAAGACATTTAGGAATTTGTCTGAGGTTATAATAATAAATGGCTGAATCAGGATTTGAATTCTGTTCAATGGATCTGGTATTCCCAATGGGTCAATGCTTACCCTATTCTACATTCCCTCAGAAAGTGCAAATAAACCATTAAATGAAAGTTAAAGTCCCTCTCTAAAATCTCTCATTTGCCTGCCCTATTCTTGCCAGGGTGACAGTATTCATTTCTCTTAGTATTTTCTCCTCCATACTCATTGACCATTTATGTAGATAATCTTCTGTGAGGCAGTCTACTGGGGACATGATGAGACACGAACAAGCATAGGGGATGGTTCTCTCCTTCCTAGCCCCTTACTTTTGTAGTTGTCAGGTAAAAATTACGCCACTGCAAAAAAAATTAATAAGAATGCCAAAGTATGTCAAATGGGAGGGTGGATAGGGGTGATGCTCCCTGAGATCTAGAACAGATGAGACAAGGTGGAAGCTGATTCAGAGTAGAGCAAATGGGAGCTACTTTGAAGAAGTGACCTGGGCCTCGTTGGGTGGCCTGGACTGATGCTTCTGTACTCTCACCAAAGACATTTGGATTTTCAGGTGTTTTTAATAGTCTTAGTAGTTTAACTGTTTAAAATTTTAATAGCTTAAATTTACTAAGATTGGGTAGTGGGTATGTGTGCAATGATGTATCAAGAATTAAAACCAATATAATCTTATTAAGCAATGTTACCCCCAATAAATTTAATATAACAATTGTTTAGCTTTTTAATTTAATTTCCATCTCCCACTTCTATGATATGAAACCCATAATAGCATCAATCCTTTACGATTTGGTCAGCTCTACCAACAATGGATGTTTATTAGGTTTATCATTTTGTTGGGGTGTTGGTATGTGTGAGAAAAATAGAATTTTTACCAGGATCTGAGTGCAATACATTTTTCTTACCAAACGGGGCCCTCTTTCACTATCCAAAATTGAAATTCATGTAAGATAATATAAGGTAAAGTAGATTACATAGTTATATAACAAATAATTTAAAAATCAACATAATTCTAAAAAATCAATATAATTCCATATCATTAACATGAAGGAGAAATATGAGGAAATCTATTTTCATAAACTTCTATGTATGCCAACATGCAAATATTCAGGTATGTGAATAATAGAAGTCATAAAAGGTAGTCAGCTGTTTATACCTAAATGCAGAAGCTCCATGAATATGAAGCTATGTTTGTACCCTGGTGGAGGCCTGTTGTATTGGTGACTCATCCTATCAGAGTTGTTGCAGTGAGTGACTTATTTTTTTGAAATGGTGAACAACTCTGAGTAAACTTGCAAATAAGTAAGTTTTATACTTCTGCAGGCTTACATAGTATGTAACTGTTACATAGTATGTAAACCTGCAGAAGATTGCATTCTGGGGAAAAAAACTAAACAGTAAGCTATACAAGTATGCAAAAAATACTGGGAGTTTATTTGCTTAAATCAGCTCTAGCTCAGGTAATGATAATCAGGTTATTTATTCAGATGGCTCTCTGGTGGGGCATTGGAAAGCTGCATGGAGCACACTCTGTGTTGTAGGACATCTAGTATCCCTGACCCATACCCACGACTGTGAACACAACCCCCCCCTCCACCCATACTTGTGGAATCTACATATGTATATGTCATTACAAAGTTAAAAGATTTGTGCCTCTGGAGTAGTAATGTCCCCTTTGAGAACCATTGCTGTAGACAAGTAGATAGCTTGGCAAAATTTAATTTATCACCCTCTTGCCTTCATTTGAAGTACTATTCTTCCCCATCTATCAGATCTGCTCTCACTGACACTGGTCGTCTTCAGTCGGTGTCCCATCCCACCCCTTTTCAGCCCTCATGTTGTCCTTAAAGCTCACCCACCCCGGAAATACCCTAGGCCCAAAGCTTAGTCTTCCCCAAGCTACTGTAAGTAAGCAATTTAATAAACTGTGATAAATTAAGTCGCACGTACTACTAATGACATAGGGACTTTAAGTTTTTCATATTTTTTCTTACTTAGATCAGGACTAAGGCATTCTGGTTAAATTTCAGATATCCACTTTGTATCTGTGAAAAGAAGTGTTCACTTATGTTGGCTTGCAAAAGCCATTATAGAGTCTCGCTAACCATCTACTGTATTATAGCCCAGAACATTCCAGGCTATTTAATATTTTGGAGAATCAGGTTATTCTTGTACAAAATAGAAACAATAATTAGACCTAAAGTTATTGTGTCTGTGCTTATCACAAGATATTCCCTGTGTGAAATTGTTACCACAGACCCAAGCATACAGTTAAGGTTAGTGCTTATTGTTACCAAAAAGTCTTTGCCTTTCAGCTTACTATGGATCTGTGGTTCTCAATGAGGGGTGATTTGGGTGGGTGGATGGGAAGGTTGCTACTGGCATTTAGTGGCAGAATGTGAGGGATGCTACTTAACATCCTAAAATGCACAGGGCAGTTGCTGAAAAAAGGAATTATCCAACCCAAAATGTCAGTAGCAACCAAGGTGAGGAAACCTTGCTACAGATATGTAATTGGTGCTCTTTAATTCATTATATTTGGTTTTAATCTGTTTTCTTTTATTCTTGAAGAGAAGAAACTCAAGAAGTTAACTCAGATCCATTGAGTTATTTCCCCAATTAAAGCCAGCTTGAATTGTCAAATATATATTCTAAGAATTGAATGTGAGAACAAGATATATAATTTCATATGGTTATAACTATGTTTTAATTCTTTTTGCTATATTAAGGTCCATCCTTTTTCATTTTCCCTTCTGTATAGCTTTCCCATTTGAAGTATTTATAAAGTTAATATCTTGCCACATTCTTTAGAAGACTTTTAGTCTCTAGAAAAGAAAGGTAAACCTAGCCACTTTCTCTTACCACTGTTGGAAATGCAACTATTAGGTGGAAAAGTATTGGGAACATTTATACACCATTGTTAACATCAGGCCCACGGATGGTTCCAATATTGTTATACTTAACACATAAGTTTCTAGTACTTGCATGCACATTCTTGTTTAGATTAATCTTCTCTGCCTTCACATTTTTATAAGGAGCAGAATACACAGGGCATGGTGTAAAGCATCTGTTGAATGGTAGTTTCCCCAGAATCTCCCTTGTACATATACACTTCGAAGAGAAATAGGTGAAACATCCTTAAATGATCTCAAGAAAAGCCTGTTTGTGGCTCTGGAACCTCTCATTTGTGGGGCAGTTTGACCCGTGAAATGCAAGGCTACCAAATATTAATGTGTGGCAGGTGCTGGCTGTGCAAGTAAAAACTCTCCAGGGAAGTTTCTATGTTGAACTCCAATTTTTCCAAGATGTCAGAAGATTCTTTCCTTGCAGAAACGGTGAGAAGTTCTTAGGAGAATGAAGGCCTGAATAGGAGTGAAAATGCACCCTGTACTGTGCTCGGAAGCATGTTCCTATGGCAAAGCATTGCAGGGTGTCTGGATTGAGCCAGAAAGGAGAGTAAGAATGACTTTTTTTCATTCTGGATGGAATTGTCAAATCAGAACTGTGGTCCTCATTATCTCTTTCCCCCAGTTTGATTTTTTATGTGGAACTCTGTTAATAATGATTTTTTAAAGGATGTGTTTCAGTATGAGTATGTATAAACTGTTCAGCCAACTCAATTTCTTGACGTCATTTTCTGACCCTTGGAAACATCAGAATTGAAATGAAAGGTAAGTGACTAAGTTGAATATATTTAAAACCAAACACACTTTCAGCTTGTTTAACTAAATCCCTATTTTAGTTCAATATTGTGTGTTTGAATGGTGATTTTTTCCCTTTTCTTTGGAATAAAACCCATTTATATAATTTTAATAAAACGGATAAGGTAATGGTAATGATAGTCCGGTCGTATCTGGTTCCTCTCCCCCACTTCCCATGGGCACAGTTCTCAGCAGAAATCTGGTTATTAACAAATGCTGGATCGGTTAAGTGGATTTATTCCCTTGGGTGTGTGGAACAAGATCTAGTTTCCCTCCTCCAACCTGGTTGTTAAATTCTCCAGCAAGCTTTTTGGAATGCCACAAAGGCAGATCTAAAAATTGGTGGATAAGCTGTTTTGAACTCATGGAAATAACTATTCAATAAACTATGTTCTGGGAACTCTTCAGGTGGAAGTGTGTCTTATTCATTGTCCCTCATTGTAAATTATCTACTGGCTCTTATAAAAATAGAGCTCTGAATCTTCTATAATTCAGTTTGGTGTCTTAACTAGGAAGCACAGACAGAAAGTATTTGGTTCAATTAGTGGCTGCCTGAAAGAAAGTTGTCTATCCTGTGGCTGCTCTGAGGTTCAAACAGAGTTGCTACTTCTTGTTATTAAATTAGAAGCCTGGGGGCCAATATGTATCAGGTATTCCCTCAGCTGTCCCAGTGCTAAACGTGAGCGAGTTCTAAACCAGTGCAGTCAGGAGTGACCAGTGAACCTCAGAGGAGCAAAGCACAATTTGGAAAATATTAACCTGCCCATCAATATCTGTAATTGTTATTATCATTATTTTATATCCTGACATTGCATTTAACACAGTTGTACAAAATCATTAGTCATCTATTGGATTTTATCTCCATAATTGAACACATATTAAAAAATACTTTTGGCTGTAATTGTGTTCTTTGCACAATTTTGTTGAAGTGTGTATTGTGGTTTAATTTGTCATCTGGCTATTCCACTTATAAAAGGTATCTAGCTATTAGCAATAATTAGTGCATATAAATATTTAGAAATAATATTTGATTTAGTGTTGTGAAATTTTGGATGTCTTTAAATTGCCATGGAAGTGTTTATTAATTCTTCAATAATATACAAAGTTGTATGGTGGTTTAAAAAAATCAATATTAAAATGTTATGAGGTATATGTATTAAAGAAAATGAAAAAAAAAACAAAAATCACCTCAGGAAATCTTTTAAAGTACACTTAGAAATGAAAGGCTTTTATTTTTTCATTGAGTGAAGATGTGGTATCTGTATCACAGGCATTATAAGCATGTTCCAGGAAGTGTGTTTTGAAATATTAATATATTTCAAAATAAAATCAATAATTTGCCAGCATTACATAGAAAGGATTTTTAGCTTATTTTATGATAAGTGAAAGTTTTATAAATGGGAAAGTAATATAGTAGGAACCATGTTTTCTTTCAGAATAAATGAAACCAATATTTTGCAGATTGCACAAACCTATCAAATTGACACAGAATGATGAAAAAACATTTTTTTTACTTTCACTAACTTGAATAAATAATTTAGGAAGTACACTGTAGATATTATAAATATAGATTCCTCTAGAAATGCGGGGACGGGAGAGAGACCTTCATAGCGTTTATATCAGTGGCTCTATTCCGATTTATACTTTTTCCTAAATATCTGATGGAAGATTGTTATGTTGCTTTGTAAGGAAATTTTATGATGTTGATTTTGTATTGATAGCTTTTAATCCTTCAAAGTGCTAAGATAGACTCTCAATATAATTTAAGTACAGTAATAAAAAGTGTATTCTGCTCATATCTATGTATTATGGATGGGTTTATTATCTTGCCTAGCATAAAATATCTTAGGTCTCCATTACTGTGGATGGGCAAACAGTGGTTATGACATGGAAATGAGTAGTTGTAATAACAGATTATCCCTTTGCTTGTTCAGTTCTTTTGCACTTTAGGATTTTTGATTTTAGAAAATATGGCTAATTATTTTAAAATGTACTTATAAATAGTTGTAGTTCTATATATTCACTACACTTGTTGACAAGTGTCTCTGATTCATCTCTTCATTTACTCCTTCACCAAATAATTATGGAATGCCTGCTGCTTGTCAGGGTCTGTGCCTGATGCTAGAAATAGGAGGTCTTGTTTGTTTTTTCAGCTGTAACTTGGTTTGGGTTAATTTATATGTTTGATTCCAAAAGTCAGCTCCAACTTCTCGTATTCAAATTGATTTTAGACACAATTGTGTGTTTTTGTTGTGGAAGAAATTTTTGGTTGCAAAGGGGAAAAAAAGCTTTGGAAAATTAAAGACCCACCGTCAACCAGATAATCACTGCTGAGCGGGGCTCGCCAGAAGGCAGGATCACCTTTTAAAAATGAAATAGTATGTTTAAAACCCTCCAGGAGAAATCCCATGAGTAGGAAGCCATTTATAGGAAACTGATGAACTGTGCAATTCTTTTTCAACCTTCTTTCCTGCTGGACAGTTTAAGCAATATTCAGCAGAAGCAAGAATAATTTGGATTTTAATGGATTCCAGTGCCTTCAGCACAAAGTCCTTTAAGTCCTTATCACTTAATGTCATCTCTGGTAAATATACTTGTGATTTTTCCAAAATCAAATCAGAGACATTTGATATTTGAAATTTATTTTTCATCTCCCTTTTAAAAGTTTATTGAGATAAGCATAATTTTTATACTGCTTAAATAATCTTACAAATTGGGTTGGTTTCCACATGACTGTTTGTAAGTAAAAGTCCCAAGATAATGACACACTGATGGAATGTAAGTAAATAGCTGAATGTCCTACTCTCATAACAGTAGTGGGGCAGTTTCCCCACACTGAGGGGGAGGGAGGGTAGTAGTTCAAGATAATCTAGATGACAGCGTGTGGGAGGGGAAAACTTCCCCTCCTTCTCTTAACTTTTTTGCTTGGCCTAAGAATTAAACTGACAGGAGGCAGGCTAACCAGAGAAAATACCAGATGCATTATGTATGTACATATGGGGGTTCCACAAGAATATGGGACCCAAGGACAAATCAGGCACTTGAGACTTACATGGGCTTTTAAGCTAAGGAGAAAAGGTGGGAATGGTTTGAACTTCAGAGGGGAGGAAGGCAATTCACATGGAGCTAGAGAAACACATGTCAGGTAGATAGGTGTTTGCTGGGCCATCTTTAACCATGAGGCACAGAGAGGACTTTGATCAAAGGGGCCTTGCTCTGTTCCTGCCTGTCACATCTAGTTCACAGGAAATTATAGTTTTCTATGATGATAGCTCCCTTCCTGGAGAAGTCACTCTGTCTAAATTCTTTTAGGGAGTCAAGGGGAAGGTAAAAGGTTCTTCCTAAGACTTTTGTTTCTTAAAAATAACCAGCTTAAAGTTACCAGTATCTCCAAAAAGCCATATTGGGGTAGCAAACTCTGCTCCCCTCCATAACTTTTTTGGTGTGTTTTCTGAGGAGTTGCATTAATGAGCTTCAGCCACAAAACAAATAGCTTGTACAGAAATAAATTGGGGAAAATACTGGGTTGAACAAAGTTATGCAGTTTATTTACTGCGGGACTTTTCAGCACATTCGGTTTCTAATTATCTACTGTGACTCTCTGAAAGATGGGTATAAGTGTTCCAAGCCTATTTGTGAATTGACAAATGTCTCGTAATGCTCATAATGTAGTAATATACTCAAGTTTACAATATCACATGAGTGTTTCAAATGTATTGATTAAGGACATTTTGAAAAACATCCCACATGACTAATGGATCTTGGGGCTGACTCAGGAAATGGTGCCTTAAGATGGTGGTTTCAGTGGCTCCTCATCCTACCTGCTCTTTCTCACATTTCAGAAGGACTACATCAGCTTCGAGTGAATTTGATGCAGTTTGCATCCTCTGAGGTTATTCCAGAATCGCTGTGACTTCTAGGGGTCTTAGAACATAGAGCTGAAAAAGAACAGCAATTAATAATAATAGTAACAATAACAGTACTACTTAACTAGTTAAGTGTGTTTTTCTCAAAGTGCTCTCAAATACTGAGTTACCTGATTTTTACAACCTACTTGTGGTAAATTCATTTTTTTCATGTTTTTTCTTTCTAATTTATGTTTGAGGAGGCAGAATAATTTAGAAAGGTTTAGAAACCTGTCATGTTTTCACATCAGGTGTATATTCCATTGCCCTTGTCTATTGTTTGAATAATGATATTTTGAGATAATTCTGTACATTTTGCAACATGAGAATTAGGATCTAGGTCAGGGGTCAGCAAACTGTGGGTCACAGTAAAGCAAACTGTGACCTATTATCATAAAGACTATTGGGCTAAATAAAGTTTTATTGGAACATAGTTATGTACATTTGTGTATACATTATTTGTGACTGCTTTAACACTGCAATGACAGTTGAGTGGTTGCGACAAAGACTACATGACCTACAAATTCTAAAATTTTCATGATCTGACCCTTTATAAAAAAGTTTGCCAACTCCTCATCTAGGTCATAGGCCAGAACTAGAGGCCATACGGAGATGTCAGCATGCTGTTTATGGTGCACTGCGTTTATAATACATCGTGGCTAACAGAAAACATGCAGTAGTTTGCCAAGAAGAAACCTGCATTTTTACTGTTAGTGTAAATGACACTCATTTGTTAATTCACACACATCCCTATGCATTAATTATGGGTTTTAGCACATGGCAGTGCTAGCTGAGCCTGCGTCCTTCAAGCACAGGGTTATTTAATTACAGCTGCTAGAGGCTTTAATCAAGTCCTTCTTATAGAAAACAAACAAACGATTAGCTTCTACATTGCAGGCATAAACAGGAATTTGACTCATGAATTTCCTAATTATACTGCACCATTTTGGAAATCAGTTCACATTCAAATTCTTGCTGTTACTTTGTATACAATTCCCTATTGCAAAATAGAAGTATAGGATAAAAAATTGTTGTTAAATATGTTAAGATTAAAGTTAGGTTTAATTTAAATTGTTTTCCTATGTGCTTATATGGATTGTTTAAAATGAAGTAGGGAAGTAATTGGTGCCTGTTATATATCAACTACATGCTATACAGTTTATTATGACTCCTACTAATTTTTTTATTACAATAATCCTTTGAGTTAGACTTAATTATTTCCAGTTTAAATATGGAGAAATTGAGGCTCGAGATGTGGAATGACCTATCCAGTGTCACATTAGAGAGCGATTTATGATGGAGCCCATTAAGGGTCCTAATCTCTGGGCTTAGTGATGGGTTCCTTCCATCATGACTTGGTGCTTCAGTCACAAGGCCGAGGTCCATTCTCCATTTATGTAATCAGTGCTTAAAATGGAACGCTCTTGCGAAATTTTTTCCAAGATTCTCTTACACTTGAATATAGCAACTGGAGAGTTAAACACATTCTGGTACTAGAATATTATGCTTAATGTTTTAGCCATGTGAAAAAATAAATTCTGAAATAAGATGTACAAGTTTTTTTTTTTAATTATATCTAAACAAACAAAAACAAACAAACCAACAAAGCTCTGCACATTTCAGGTGCTGAAGCCAATTTTATCAAGGTGGTTCGTAATTCTCCTCCCCCATCCCTTCTATCATTTGTCAGAAATCAAATGCGAATGTCTTCAAATGTTCTAAAGGAGTTCCTTGGAAGAAAAAGAAGAGATACCTACAAGAAATTATTTTATTTTATGTACTATTTTCTAACATGTTTTAGTGTCTCTGCAGCATACATTATTTTCTGAGAGTTATTTTACATTGTGTTTTTCTTTACCTTTGTGTGGAAAACTGATCTGGCCTAGATCATGAGCCTCTTTTTTTTTTTTTTTTTAATTTTCCCAGAGCTTCATGGAAGTCCTCACAGTAAAGTTATCTCAATAAAAATTCCTATTTTTACCGAGATGATTTCTTCTCATTCATATCTTTATTGGTAGACATCCCACAAGACCTGTGGGATATTTCCTAAGAAAAGTTTATGAAGGAGGTTAGTCTTGCTTAAAGTCATAATCCAGGTCTAGTTGTTTGGGGGTTTTTTTTTGTGTGTGTGTATGTTTTTATTTTTTTGTTAAGATTTTATTTATTACAGAGAGAGGAAAGAAGGAAGAGAGGGAGAGAAACAGCTGTGGTTGCCTCTCCCATTCCCCCTACTGGGGGCCTGGCCCACAACCCAGACATGTGCCCTGACTGGGAATCAACCCGGCAACCCTTTGGTTCACAGGCTGGCACACGGTCCACTCAGCCACACCAGCCAGGGCCCAGGTCTAGTTTTTATGGAACATTTACAGGTTTCATTTAGGTACTACTAGACAACAATGGTCTAGAAGGAAGCATAGAAATGTTATTAGTATTATCTGGTTGCTAATGATACTTCTGTATTAGTCACTTAGCCACTCTGGGTCCCCCTTTTTTTCATCTGTAAAATGAAAATAAGATTATATGTAAATTCCATTTATATTTGATACCAATACATTTTAAATGTTTACTTGCAAAGTTTGAAATACGTGGAATCAGATACCCTTTGAACAGGGGGCATTAGTTAATTGATTATTTCTGATCTTTTTTAAATTATATTTTATTGATTATGCTATTACAGTTGTCCCATTTTCCCCCTTCATCACCCTCCACCCTGCACACCCCCTCCCACCCACATTCCCCCCTTTAGTTCATGCCCATGTGTCATAAGTTCTTTAGCTTCTACATTTCCCACACTATTCTTGCCCTCCCCCTGTCTATTTTCTACCTACCATCTATGCTACTTGTTCTATG
>PVKU01009417.1:0-62120 GCA_004027475.1 Anoura caudifer
TTTTTTTGTCTAGTCGCAGCTGTTAGGTAGTGAGGGGTGGAGCCTTAGGTGTTCCCCAGGGCAGGGCAGCCCAGCTGCTGGGTAGTGAAGCTGTATGTGGGGGCGGGGCCCAAGAGGGAACAATGGCGCTTGCTCTGCTCTCTCTCTGGGATTCCAGTCCCTTCTTCTGCTTCCCCTTTGCCTGGATTATCTGCGCATGAATGTGGGACCACCTGGTCAGCCAGCCACCTTGCGCGGCCTCACTGGGTCTGCACAGTTGCCACCCCGTGCCCCAGGTCCGGTAGCCGGCGCTTATGCACCTGGGGTCTGCCAGCCGCCTCCTGTAGGCTTGGGATCTGCCAGCTGCTGCTGCCTGCATGCCCGGTCTGCACCTCCATTTTTTCCTGCTGCGACTCTGCCCCTCTTACCGGTCTGGATGAATGGCTGTACAGTTCAATTTTCCATCAGTTCTGGTTGTTTTCTTGTTTCTAAATCTTTGTTGTCCCTAATTTTGGTTGTGAGAGGAGGCACAGTGTGTCTACCTACACCTCCATCTTGGCCGGAAGTCCGGCTAATGTAATTATGATGTGCCTTGGTGTGTTCCTCCTTGAGTCCAACTTCTTTGGGACTCTCTGAGCTTCCTGAACTTCCTGGAAGTCTATTTCCTTAGCCAAAATGGGGAAGTTTTCCTTTATTATTTGTTCAAATAAGTTTTCCACTTGTTGCTCTTCCTCTTCCCCTTCTAGTACCCCTATAATTCAGATGTTGGAACATTTAAAGATGTCCTGGAGGTTCCTAAGCTCTCCTCATTGTTTTGAATTCATGTTTCTTCATTCTTTTCTGTTTGGTTGTTTCTTCCTTCTGGTCCACTCCATTGATTTGAGTCCCAGTTTCCTTCCCATAACTATTGGTTCCCTGTACATTTTCCCTTATTTCACTTAGTGTAGTCTTCATTTTTTCATCTAATTTGCAACCAAAATCAACCAATTCTGTGAGCATCCTGATGACCAGTGTTTTAAATTGTGCATCTGATAGGTTGGCTATCTCTTCGTCGCTTAGTTGTGTTTGTTCTGAAGCTTTGATCTGTTTTTTTTTTTGTTTGGGCCTTTTTTTTTTCCTTTTTATCTTGACATGCTATGTAGTGAGGGGTGGAGCCTTAGGTGTTGGGTGGGGGGAATCAATGTCGCTGTGTTGTGACTCTGTGTGGGAGGGGTCCGAAAGGGAACAATGGTGCTTGCTTTGCTCTCTGCTTGATTTCAGGCCTTTCCACCGCTTCCCCCAAGCAAACTGGGCCCTTCTGGTGCTGATTTCCATGTGAGTGGGCTTGTGTACGTTCTAGGACCCTGTGGGTCTCTCCAGCAAACTCCCCTGTGAGGCTGTGAGTCTCTCCCAGCACCTCAACCCCCACAAGTGTTTTTAATCAGTGTTTTGAGGCTTTATTTCCCCACGCTGGAGCCCTGGGTTGTGCAGCCCGTCTTGCTCCCCAGTTTCGTCTGGTTTACCTGCACACAAATGTGGGACTGCTTGGTCCACCAGCCACCTTGCGCGCAAGCCTATCCACAATCCGCCGCCTCACTGGGTTCACTTGCTGCCACCTCATGCCCGGGGTTCACTAGCCACTGCTTTTTTTGCTGCAACCCCTCTCCACTTGGCCGCTGGACTCTGCCCCTCCTACCAGTCTGGATGAATGTGTCTATTTTAATTCCTTGGTTGTCGGACTTCCATACAGTTCAGTTTTCTGTCAGTACTCATTGTTTTTTTGTTTCTAAGGTTTTGTTGTCCTTATTTTGGTTGTTTGAGGAGGCACAGTGTGTCTACCTATGCCTCCATCTTGGCTGGAAGTCCCTCTAAACAATACATTGTTTAGTTTGACTGTTTTTTGCCTTTTTGTAAATGAAATCATATTGTATCTGTTCTTCTGTAACTTGCTTTTCTTTTTTTAAAAGATTTTATTTATTTATTTTTAGAGACAGGGGAAGGGAGGGAGAAGGAGAGAGAGAAACATCAATGTGTGGTTGCTTCTTACGTGGCCCCCACTGGGGACCTGGCCTGCAACCCAGGCATGTGCCCTGACTGGGAATCCAACTGGCAACCCTTTGGTTTGCAGCCCATGCTCAATCCACTGAGGTGCACCAGCCAGGGCATTCTCTCTTAAAATAAATAAATAAAAATTATTGACTGATTTTAGAGAGAGAGGAAGGGGGAGAAAAAAAAAACTTCGATTTGTTGTTCCATTAACTCATTCATACGTTGCTTCGTGCATTTGCCCTGACCAGGATGGAACCTGCAACTTTGCAGTATGGGGATGACGCTTCAACCAACTCAGCTATGGGGCCAGGGCTGACGCCTGTTACTTAATGAGGCTTTTAGTAGGGTGGAGGAGGAAGACATTAAATCACTGTAATCAGATATCGTAAGTAGAAAATACAAAGTAAAGGGGAAAATAAAAAGAACGTAGTACCCGGGAGGTCCTTAAGAACCTAGAACAATGGGTGGGAAATGGAGATCCTCCAAAAGGCAGGTGACGCTGCTCCACCTCCCCAACCTGCCAGCTAACAGTGAATTGCAACTTGCTTTTCTCTTTCAGCATTATTTCTGAGAGTCATTTGTGTAGATGTTGAAAGCTGTGGACTCACTTATTTTAATTTTTGTATAACCCATTTATTTATTCATTCTATTATTGATGGACTTCGGGTTGTTTCAGTTTTTGCTACTACAGAGAATACTGCTCTAACATTATGAGATATACACACATACACATATGTATATCTAGGAGTCGAGTTGCTTGAACGGATATGCTCATGTCCAACTTAACTAGGTAATATGAAACTCTTTCTCAGCATGGTTGCATAGTCCACATTCTCAACAACAGTGATAAAAATTCTTGTTTTATGCCCTTACCAACACTTCCTATTATCAAATTTTTATTTATTTTTGGTGAATCTGGCAGGTGTGAAATGATACCTTATTGTGGTTTTAATTTGCATTGCTTTTACTACTAATGAGGTTGAACATCTATTCATATGCTATAACCCATCTGGGATTCTTTCTCTGTAAAAGTTCCATTCATGTCTACTCACTTAAAAAAAAGATGGTTTGCTTTTTCTTTTCAGATAATAGGAATTCTTTACATATTCTATATACTAGTCCTTTGCTAATTATATATATTGCAAATATCTTCTCCAGGTCTGTGGTTTGTCTTCTCACACTTTTAATGTGGTTTTTTTTTTTAACCTTCACCTGAGGAGATTTTTTTCATTGCTTTTACTTGAGAGAGAGAAAGGGGAGAGAGAAAGAAAAAATATCGAAGTATGAGAGAAACATCGACTGGTTGCCTCTTGTAAGGCTCCCTAACTGGGGATTGAACCAGCAACCTAGATGTGTGTCCTGACCAGGAATCAAACCTGCAGCCTATTGGTGTATGGGATAATACACCAACCAAGTCACACCCGCAAGAGCCTTGTTGTTTTTGATAACTAGAAATTCTTTTTAAAAATTAGTTTTAGTTTTTGAATATTTTATTTATTTATTTTTAGAGAGAAGGGAAGGGAGGGAGAAAAAAAGGAGAGAAATTTCATTGTGAGGCAAAAACATCGATCAGTTGCTTCTTGTACTCACCCGGATCAGGAACTATACCTACAACCCAGACAGATGTACTGACCAGTAATCAAACCAGCAACTTTTCACTTTGCAGGATGATACCTAACCGACTGAGCCACACCGGTCAGAGTGAAATCCTTAGTTTTAATGTAGTCAAATTTATCAGTCTTTTCCCTTAGAGTTAATGGAAGTTTTGTCTGGTTTTAGAAAGCCTGTATATTCCAAGGTCATAAACAATTTCTCCTATATTGTCATCCCAAAGTTTTAGAATTAAAATATATAGGTAGTATAAGGTAGGAATTCTATTTTTTTCCCCATATGGAGAAGCACCACTTATTGAATATCATATCCTTCCCCCAGTGACCTATGGTGCCATCACTGTGATAGATTGTTTGATAGATTATGTTTATAACAGATCTTGATATCTGGTAGGGGAAGCCCCCTCACCTTGATTTCTTCAAGAGTGTCTTTGCTAGCTTAGATATTTGCACATCTGTATAACTTTGGAGTCACCTTATAAAGTTCTAAGGGGGGAAAAAGCATTTTAGAATTTTTACTGAAGTTATGTTAATCTATAAATAATTTTGGGGGAGAATTAACATCTTGATGTCATTGAGTATTCCAACCATTAATATGGTACATATGGATAGACAGATTTTACACGCCCGCACGCGCGCACACACACAGTCTGTCCAGAAGCTATCCAGCCATGTAATACGAAAAATAAAGGCATTTATTGAAGAAGATACAAGATACAAGAACCATTGTACATAGGACAATGACACTTCAGTCCCCTTCAAAGTAGGCACCTTGGGACCTCACACAGTTCTCCCAATCACCATCAGCTGCCGTGTCGTATTTTCCTGAATCACACATGGTCTGAAATCTCTTCCCTTTCAAAGGTGATTTTAGTTTTGAGAAAGGCCACAAATCTCAGTGCACCAAATCTGGGCTGCAGGGGGGCTTACTCATCTGGTTAATTTGACGTTTTGCCAAAAAACTCTGCACAAGATGTGCTGCATGAGTGGGCATGTTGTCATGATGAAGCTGCCAATCACCAGTTGCCCGTAGCTGCAGCCTTCTGAATCATCCAAATAGTTTCCACAGAGGAATTGCTCAAGCTTAATGCGAAATTTGATGCAGATTCATTGCCCTACTTGCTCAATCATTTTGAATGCGATGGCCACACATAGTACATGTGCTCACTTAACGGCGTCTACCACCCCCACTGACTAGTATAGTGAAGTTGTCCTTGTTTACACATGTACATTCCAGTCCACTCTCTTTGGCTGCCAGGTTACATCGATGTCACACAAACCCTTCTTGTTATATTAACAATGGCTGGAGTTTTTCCTGACAGACCTCATATATAAATGTACATATATATTTATAGTTATATATTTATCCATTTATTTAGGTATTCCTTAATATCTTTCAATAAAGGTCCATATTTTTCTCCATAAAGATCCTGAATATATTTTGTTCTATTTATTCCTAGATGTTTTTTGTTATTTATTTATTTATTTATTTGTAGACAGAGGGGAGGGGAGGGAGAAAGAGATAGACAGAAACATCAATGTGTGGTTGCTTCTCACATGCCTCCCACCAGGGACCTGGCCTGCAACCTAGGCAAGTGCCCCGACTGGGAATCGAACTGGCAACTGTTCAGTTCACAGGCTAGCACTCAATCCATTGAGCTACACCAGCCAGGACTGTTTTTTGGTATTTAAAATTTATCGTTTAATTTTTTTATTTTTAGATACTTGTGGCAAATATATAGAAAAGAATTGCTTTTAGTAGATTGGTCTATTTTGCAGTTTAATGAATTCCTATGTGCTTATAAATTCTTTGTAATAACTGTATACTATCATATTATCTATAAGAAATAACAATTTTCTTATTTTTCAGATTCTGACACTGTTTTGTTTTGCTTTCTATTTTCTCACCTTACTGAACTGGCTAGACTTCCAGTACAATAGTAAATGAAAAAGGTGGACATGGGTACCCTTATCTTGTCCTACTACTTCTTATGCTCTTCATCTCGTTGACTGGCTGGCACCTCCCTCCATCCAGTACTTGCCCATTTTATCATCAACAGAGCTCTTAAATTCATCCCCTTCTGTCTATTCCATGGCCAATAGCTTGATTCCATTTTTCATCATCTCCCATTTGGATCAGTGCACCAGTCTCCTCACTGTTCTCCAAGCATCCAACCTAGCAGGACCCTTGTTCAAAAACTTGGGAACTAGGGCGCCAGGGACTGGTGGTGTGCCATTAAAGGTACTAAAATATAAAGCTTTCGCTTTTCTTTTAAAGTCTCTCTCTTGCCTTGTCATGGGGTTTTTAAAATTTGTAATGTCACTCTAAGTAAAGAAAAAAATTTAAGTTAAATTTTACCATTTATCTTTATATTGTACAATGCCAGTTTTAAAAGTAAATATAAGAGCACTTAATATGCAAAACCACCAAAATTACATAATTTGTATTTCATAGCTTGTTACATGTATATGTGTTCTGTTCTCCAGAAAGAGGAAATGCTCAAAACCAATTTCATTTCACTTTTTGGTATGTGCGCGTTTTGTCAACACTCTATCTTCAGCTTACTGATGAGCAGGGAAGGTGTTTGGCTAGTGCAAAGTAAGCAACGTGGAAAAGACATGATAGGGTCCCTTGGTTGGAAATGTCTCTGGGAACTGTCAGCACTGTTGCTTATGTGGATTTAACAAGCCTACCTTGTATGTACTCAGGGTGCCAGAAGGAGAAGAGGAAGAGCAAGAAATTGAAAACTTACTTGAAAAAATAATGGAGAACTTCCCCAATCTGGCAAAGGAAATAGACCTCCAGCAAGTCCAGCAAGCTCAGAGAGTCCCAAAGAAGTTGGACCCAAGGAAGCACACACCAAGGCACAACATAATTACATTACCCAAGATGAAAGATAAGGAGACAATCTTAAAAGAAGCAAGAGAAAAGGAGACAGTTGCCCACAAAGGAGTTCCCATAAGACTGTCAGCTGATTTCTTAAAAGAAACCTTGCAGGCAAGAAGGGGCTGGAAAGAAGGATTCAAAGTCATGAAAGGCAAGGACCTACATCTAGGGTTACTCTATCCAGCAAAGCTTTCATTTAGAATGGAAGGACAGATAAAGTGCATCCCAACAATGGTAAAGCTAAAGGAGTTCATCATCACCCAGCCCTTATTATATGAAATGTTAAAGGGACTTATCTAAGATAAAGATGATAAAAAATATGAACAGTAAAATGACAACAAACTCACAACTATCAACAACTGAACCTAAAAAAAAGAAAACAACAAAAACTAAGCAAATGATAGAACAGGAAGATTCACAGAAATAGAGATCACATGGAGGGTTATCAGCGGCAAATGATCTGTTTCTCTCTCCCCGCCCCCACCTTCTCTCCCCAAACTCAATAAACATATCTTCTGGTGAGGATTTTTTAAAAAATGACAACAGTTGGCCCTGGCCAGCTAACTCATGTTGGTTAGAGCATTGACTAAATATGCCAAGGTTGTGAGTTCAACCCCTGGTTGGGTTGCATACAAGAATCAACCAGTGTTGCACTGGCTGGTGTGGCTCAGTGGATTGAGTGCTGGCCTGCAACCCAAAGGTCACTGGTTCCATTCCCAATCAGGGCTCATGACTGGGTTGAGGGCCAGGTCCCCACGTGGGGGCGTGCAATAGACAATCAATCAATGTATCTCTTACACATCAGTGTTTCTCTCCCTCTCTTTCTCCCTTCCTTCCCTTTTCTCTAAAAATAAATAAAATCTTTTTTTAAAAGAATAAACTAATGAGTGAATAAATAAGTAGAACAATGAAGGAATTTTTCTCTCTCAAATAAATATTTAAAACAATAAAATTGGTTGAAAAAATGATAATACCCAACACAACAAAAGCTGTCCAGTATGAATTAATCAAAATTATGCCTTTTGGGGGGTCAGATCCGCAAAAACTATATGTTTTGGTATGCTGCAGAATTTTAGTAATTGGTTCATGTGTGCTATGAGATGGAAAAGATTGAAAATTGTTGCATTAATTTGACCCCTCTGATGCATTATGGCTTCAGATAAATTTCAAGAAATAGAATTGCTTGCTTAGAGAATATCAATATTTGTCAAAGTCTTGATCCAATTTGCCAAATTAATTACCCTCTGGAAATTTGGTTCAGTACTCTCTGAAAATGAGTATAATTATGTACTTCAAATATTTCCTAATTTGTTGGGTGACAGAACTTTGCAACAGGTTACACAGCAATAGCCATTACCATTTATTAATTTTTTTAATTCTCACCCAAGGACATAGTTTTCATTCCTTTTAGAGAGAGAGAAAGGGAGAGAGAGAAACATTGATGCAAGACAAGTACCAATTGGTTGACTCCCGCATGCACCCAGACCAGAGATCAAATCCACAACCTCGGTATGTGCCCTGACCAGGAATCGAACTCACTACCTTTTGGTTACAGAAGGATGCTCTAACCAAGTGAGCCAGCCTGCCCAGGGCTAAAATCTCTTTTTATTCATTGATTTGAGAGACAGACAGAAACATCGAGTTGTTGTTCCATTTATTTATGCATTCATTTGTTGATTCTTTTTTTATTTTTAAATCATTATTTATTTATTTAATTATTTAGAGAGTGGGAAATGCAGGGAGAAAGAGAAGGAGAGAAACACTGACGTGAGAGAGAAACATCAATTGAATGAATGCACCTGATCAGGGATCAAACCTGCAAGCTAGGTATGTGCCTGACAGGGAATCAAACGGGTGACCCTTTGCTTTCCAGGATGATGCCCACCCAGCTGAGCCACAATGGTCAAGGCTGGATTCTTCTTCTTCTTTTTTTTTTTTTAAGATTTGTTTTTAATCCTCACCTGTGGATATATTTTTGGTTTTTTAAAATTGATTTTTAAGAGAGAGAGAGAGAGAGAGAGAGAAACATCGATTAGTTGCTTCCCATATGCACCCCAACTGAGACCAAACCCACAACCTAGGTATGTGCCCTGTTGGAAAATCAAATCTGCAGCCTTTTGGTGTATGAGACGATGCTCCAACCAACTGATCCACCTGGCCAAGGTCATTGGTTGATTCTTGTATGTGCTGTGACAGGGGCACAACCTTGGCATATGGGGATGATGCTCTAACTCAATAATTCTCAACTTTTTTCATCTCATGGCACACATAAAGTAATTACTAAAATTCTGCAGCATACCAAAAATATATTTTTTGCCAATCTGACAAAAATAGGTATAATTTTTATTCATTTACATTGGACAACTATTGTGTTGGCTGCAGGTATTTTTTAAAAAGATTTTACTTATTTTTAGAAGGGGGAAGGGAGAGAGAAGAGGGAGAGAAACAATCAGTTGCCTCTTGCACACCCTCAACCGGGGACCTGCCTGCAACACAGACATGTGCCCTAACTGGGAGTCGAACTGGTGACCTTTTGGCTCATAGGCTGGCACTCAATCCACTGAGCCACACCAGCCAGGGCTGGCTTTTGTTGTTGTTGCTGTTGTTGTTGCTGTTGTTGTTTTTGACCATGTAAGCGAAAAGAGGTCAGGATCCCTCTAAAGAGCCAGGCATTGCATGCTTAAAAAATTACTGTGTCACACAGGTTGAAAATTGCTGCTGGGACCAAGTGAGCTACCCAGCCAGGGCCTTTGTTATTGATTACCAAGTTTGATTCCACTGTGATCAGAGAACACACTCTGTATGATTTCAGTTATTTTAAATTTGGTAAGATTCGCTTTATGTCCCAGGATATGGTCGATCATGATCTACATAAGTGCTTCGAGAATTTGAAAGGAGTGTGCATGCCGCTGTTGTTAGGTTGAGTGTTTTGGATGTGTCACTTCATACTTGGCTGATGGTGTTGGGTTCTAAATCCATGTGGATTTTCTGTCCAGTTCTGTCAGTTGTTGAGAGGTGTTGAGGTGTTGAGGTGTCCAATCACAATTGCGAATTTGTCTGTTTCTCCTTTCAGTTCAGTCACGCTTTGTCTTCTTGGTGGGTTGACCCTATTATCGTTATATAATGGAAAAGAAACAAACAATGACAGAAAAATAAAAACATATCAGGGAAGGGAAGGAATTTCTTAGTAGTGCTAGATGGGGTGGAGTCCAAACTCCTGATGTGGTTGGCTGGTGGGGTCAGGGTGGTAAACTTTTCAAGTTAAGAAAAGTTTAAAGTTTAAACTTTTCAAGTTTACTATCAGATGGATAAAAATGAAGACGTGTGATAACTGTTGGTGAGACTTTGGGGAAGCAGGTTCCCTCATACTTTGCTTTCGGGATTGTACTTTATTTAGTCCAACTTTCACGGGCAACACTCTGGTAATAGCTAATATTACGAACTCACGTACCCTTTGACCAGCAGTTCCACTTCTAGAAATGTACCTCAGTGAGATGAAATGATGTGAGTGAAATGAGGATAAGAACAAAAAATTGGAAGCAGTCTAAATGTTGTTTGGTAGGAGACTGGTTACGTAAAAAACGGTACATTCCACATAGTGGAATGCTGAGGCAGCCACTTTTTTAAAGGAGATGTTGTCCTGGCTGGTTTTGGCTCAGTGCATTGAGCACCAGCCTGCGAACTGAAGGGTCTCCAGTTCAATTCCCAGTCAGGGCACGTGCATGGGTTGCATGTTTGGTCCATGGTCAGGGCACATATGAGAGGCAATCAATCGATCAATGTATCTCTCACACATTGATGTTTCTCTCCCTCTCTTTCTTTCTCCCTTCCCCTCTCTCTAAAATTAAATAAATAAAATCTTTAAAAAATAAAGAGGAGATGTTTATCTGTTGATAGGGAATGAACCATTGTCAAGATAAAATGTCAAGTGAAGAAAAAAGAAAGCAACGTGAAGAACAGTGTGTCTACTATGATACTAGTTGTATAAAAGGAAAAAAAAAGACACAAATAGGTATTTGCCTGTATATGCCAACAGGCTGGATACACAAGCAGCTGCTAACAGCACGTCCTCAGGGTTACCTCCTGCTCAACTCCTCTGAAGGCTGCAGTGGACAAATAATTGTCAGACTGGCCTTCTTCCAGCCCGGGCACCAGCAGCAGACTATATGGTGGCTGTGTGTGGGGGCCCCTCCCGCTCGAAACAATAGGCAGAGACAGGCAAAGCATGCAGCTGCACTGCCTGCCCTTTGAACCTGCCCTTTCAGTGTTTGCTTTTGTAGATGTTGAGATCCCCAGTGTGGAGGCAGGAGAGGGGTGGAGAGGGAAGGAGCCTACCCATTGGCTGAGGGGCCATCTATACTGGCCTCGCTCCAGCATCCAGCGCTCAGACTTGGTTTAATTGGGATGCTGTGAGATGGGGGAATGGGGTCCAGATGCTGAAGACACTCACTGGTAAGGATGTGACAGAATAATGCAGTTCTGGGAAGAACCCCCACTGCTCCAGTCCTATCATGATGTCTACCCTGTTCCTCAGTTCTTTCCACACCTCTCCCTCTAGCCTCCCTTGGATTTATAAACTGTCCTTTGAGTCTGCCTTGATGTCACTGCCTGGGCAGTGGAGTACACAGGTAGGAGGATTTCTTATAGAGCTTGGAACAGGGTCCCCCCTCCCTCCAAGCCCCCTCATCCCAAACTGCTCCATTGTGGCTGGTGAGGGAGCTCACAGAAGTTCCAGGAGCTGGCCACACTCTCCACCAACACACTTCTCCCCTTGAAGGAGTCCTCCAGGCTCATAGAATACAAGGGAATGTTCCCCACAAGCTGAGTGCTCTCACTGAGCTTCAATTGTTCTACCTGTAAAATGGGGGGGGGTGTGTGATTATATATCATTATGTCAAAATTATCTGATTATGTGTATGACTGTCCCACTACCTCTGGGAGGGTCAGAAATGTGTCTGGATTTGTCTGTTGCTGTATGCCCAATGTCCAGTTCAGGGCCTGGCACACAGAAGGCACTCAGTATTTGTAGAATGAATCAATGCCCCTAGGTGTCTCCCCAGAAGCTCATGTTGTGGTGTTTCTTGGCTTCAGCCTCCAGATCTGGTTGTCCTTGGGGTAGAGGTCAGGATGTCCTCCAGTTCAGGGCTCAGATGTCCCCAGATGAGGCTGGAGTCTTCCCCAGAGGGGCTGGCCAATTCCCACTGGAGTCAGTATTTCATTCTTTTATTCTAACATTCGCTGAGAACCTAGTCCAGGGACACTAGGAATTCAGCGGTCTGGGGTGCTCCACTCCTTTTCATTTTTCAGATGATTCTTTCCCTTGTGGAAAGATAGGCATTGCCTAAATAATCCCACAGAGGGATGCAAAATGATACAGAAGATGCTCTGGAACTTGTAGCAGGGGTTCCTGGTCCAGGCTGGTCCAGGGTCAGGGAAGACATCCTGAAATGAGATCTGAAGGAGGAGGAGTTTAGCAGGCAGAAAAGGGGAGGCAGCTCCCGCTGTGAAGCTGTAACAGTCCCCTCCCCAGCCCGCTGCCCCATTTGCTGGGTGTCCTGACAGCAGCCCCCATCCTCCACTGTCAGTCTCTGTCTGGCAGGAGCCAACTGTTACCCCATACTGCCAGGAGAGGGCACTCTGCTCCTAGGTTTTGCCTGCCTCAGTGGTGTGATAGAGAAACCTCCCAGCTGCCCTGACAGACTGGCAAAAGGCAACTTATTGCTCCCTCTCATACAAGAAACTGAGGTTGAGAGAAGTTTAATGGACTTAGATTGTAGTTTTTGACTTGTTTTGAGGGCCTTTAGCCCATGGAAGCATCAGCTCTGGGTGTCGGTAATGACAGTATGAAGATACTAGTTGCAATTTATTAAGTACTTCCTATGCTCCACCCTATAAGGTAGATGTTGCCATTATATCCCTGTTACAGAGGAAAGAAAAATGAGGCTTATTGTGGTCATTTTGCCCAAAGTTAGGAAGCGCCAATGGTGTCTGATTGCAGAACTTCTACTGGTAAGCATTGCGCTGCTCTGCTTTCCCATCATACTCCCCTGCGCCCACCACCACACGTTCAGACGAGATCAGGTGCGTTCAGGGTGGTATGGCTGCAGACTACACCACCACCCATTCATTTGAGAATGCTAGATGTAAAGACACAAGAAGAAACAGGACAAAGACCCTGCTCCCCAGCTGCATCTTAATGAACATATGCGTGTTTACACATGAATACAGCCATACAAACTCTCAGATGCCTATTCATTCACACATACAGTATACACTTTCCCCACCACCGCAATTGTACGCATACACATATATTCACACTCACACATATGCACACATAGTCACATCTCGTATACTGAGTCACACATATTCAGACATGCGCACTGTTAGTTGTTACTCAAGACCTGTGCTTTAATTGCCAGCGTCCTGGGGCTCTAGGTTCAACCTGTGATCTGTGAGTTGACCGTGACCCCTCCCTCCCTCTTCCCTTCCATTCATTCCACAAACATTGCCAGCTGTCCGCTAGGGGCAGGCTTCCAGGGAGCACATCTGACTCAGACCTGCCCCCTGCCCTCAAGGAACTTCCTAGCCAGGAGAGAGAAAGACTCACCAACAATTGCCACAGTCATGGATGCCAGGGAAGGTCTGGGTGGAACATCTAGAGTGGAGGGAGGGGCTCCACTCCTGGACACACCATCCTGGGGGCTGTGGGTGGTTTCTCAGAGGAAAAGACTCCCACCTGAGCCAAGTTGAGAAAGCAGAAAGAGACCTACCCAGGTGTGGGGACAATATTTGCAGTCATGGCAGAGTAAAAAAGTGTGTGTGGGGAGGGGTTTTGCCAATATTGGCTCTGGCCAGTTAGCTCAATTGGTTAGTGTCATCCGATACGCCAAGGTTGCAGGTTCAATACCCGATCAGAGCACATGAAAGAATTAACCAATCAGTACATAAATATGTGGAACATCAAATTGATGTTTCATTCTCTCTCTTTCTGAAATCAATTAAAAAAATAGCCTATATCATGAGCTGTTTCAAACCCTCTTTGTGGACTATCCTATTTAACCCCCTCAACAACATTGTGGGATAAAAAGGTAATTAACTTCATTTTGTAGGTAAGGAAACCAAGGGTGAGAAAGACCCAGCTGGGAAGATGCAGAGTCAGGATCTGAACCAACATCTGCCAGGCTCCAGGGTATAGGCTCATGGTCCCCCAGAGCTCTGCTGCCTTGACTGTGGTCACTTTTGCTTTGCACACATGTACACTCTCCTTCAGTCTCCCTTTGCTCCTGAAGGGGGTGCTGAGAGGTGCACCAAAGCAGTGTACCCTCCTTACTCCAAAACTTGTCTAAGTACCCTGGTGCCTCCTTCTACACCCAACATGCCATTCTGCCCAAGAACTTTCATGCAGTGTGTCCTTATGGACCACACGGTTCTGTTTTGTTTTTGGCAAACATCTTTGTAAAATGTGTAATACATGCCCCTAAATTCTTCGTGGAGGACTGAAAGCTCAGAAGACCGTGAACTCCTCCAGGCAGCCACCAAACCTTGGGCTTCTCTGCAGCCCAGCATCCAGCTCCCAGCCTGGCCCAGGGCAGCTACCTGGTTAAGGTTTGCAGACTGGCAGGGTTGATACATGGGTTTGAGCAGAGGTTAGAACATGGTAATCCTTGGAATTTTTGCCCCAGAGCTAATGTTTTCTGATTAGTATTCAGTTTTTAAAAATTGAATACTGGGTGTTCTGACAGCACCTGGTATTCAATTTTTAAAAATTGGGGGAGGTCACAAGGAAATTCATATCTCCAGCTTCTCTTGAAAAAATTATCAGATCTGGCAACTGAGCCTATACTGTCCTATGGCAAAGGGAAGGTGAGCTGGATGTTAGCTACCCTCTTTAGATGGTGTGTAAATTCTCCAAGCCAACATATATCCCCACCTGACAGCCTGATTTCTGGCTTAAAGTTTTCTCAATGGAACAGAATCTTCTCAATGAACATTGGTTGTCTTTCTTATTTGTGTAGCACCCATGGACTTGTTTGTTTCTACATTGCAGGACTTCCTGAACTCATCTGTTGGTTATAATTTACCTATCTCCTAGTTACTAATCTGGATCCTAAAATGCAAGCATTAATAGTAACTCCACACCCTGATTGGTATGGCTCAGTTGGTTGGGTGTCATCCTGCAAAACTAAAGGTTGCTGGTTTGATTCTGGGTCGAGGCATGTGCCTGGGTTGCAGGCCAAGTCTCTCGCTGGGATACATGCAAGATGCAATTGATCGATGTTTCTCTCCCTCTCTTTCTCTCTAAATAAGTGAAATCTTTAAAAAATAATAATAATAACCCCTTAAACTCAAGCTTTCAGACTGGGATCCTTACACATTCTACAGAAGATGAAACTGAGGGATGAGTACTTTCCTGAAGCTTCACAGAATCAGCATTGGACAAGAGCCTGGGGCTTGAGGAGCTCAAACCCAAATAAGCAGATTGATGTTCCAATGGGCATGTGGTGTGAGAATGAAACAGTGAGGGTTGTGCTCTGAGATTCTGGATCTTGGGGGTGGAAGAGGAGGGTCTAGAAGGAGGACAAAGAGCTTGGCATGGCTGTCTGAGGCTAATTGTGGGTAATCCTCTGCCCTGTCATTCAGTTATCCATTACTGTGTAACAAATCACCCACACTAGTGTCATAAAACAACAATAATCATTTATTATTTATCTTTTGGTTTGGGGGGTTGATTGAGCTCAGCTGGGCAGTTCTTGCTCATGTTCTCTTGTGTGGTTGCAGTCAGATAGTGGCTGGGCCGGTGTCATCTTGAAGAAGCTTCCTCACTCGTATGGCTGCCAGCTGATGCTGGCTGCCAGATGGCACCTCAGTGGGGCTGTCAGCAGGAAACCCAAACCTGGTCTCTCCATGTAGCCTGGGCTTCCTCACAGCATGGGAGCTGGGTTCCAAGGCTGAATTGTTTCAAGAGAGGGCCAAAGAGAAGTATCACTTTTTTTAATGTGTTATTTATTTATTTATTATTTAAAAAATCCTCTCCCAAAGATATCTTCATTGATTTTTTTAGTGAGAGAGAGGTGGGGGAGAGACATCAATGTGAGAAACATCAATCATTTGCCTCCTGTATGTGCCCTGACCAGGCATAGAACATGCAACCTAGGTATGTGTCCTGACCGAGGACCTAACCCACAACCTTTTGGTGCACAGGACCATGCTCCAAACAGCTGAGCCACTCAGCCAGGGCAAGTTTCATCACTTTCTAAAAAAATATATATTCTTTTAAAAACTTTTCTAGCTTTATTGAGTTATAGTTGACATATAGTGTAAGTTTAAGATGTGGAATGTTATTATTTGATACACATATAGTAAATGATTAATACAGTAAGGTTAGTTAATACATCATTGACCTCATGTAATTAATGGTAATTTTCTGTTGAGGTGGTGATGGAGGTAATGAGAACATTTATGATCTACTCTCTTAGCAACTTTCAAGTACATACTACAGTTAACTATATTTGCCCTGCTGAACATGAGGTCCCCAGAACTTATTCAGGATAGGTTTGTGCCCTCAACCAACACCTCCCCATTTCCCCCCCAACCTCAGCCCCTGGCAACCACTGTCCTATTTTATGTTTTTATGAGTTTGGCTGTTTTAGATTCCATATGCAAGTGATATATCATACAGTATTTGTCTTTGTCTGACTTTTTTCAGTTAGCATGATGCCCTGAAGGTCCACCCATGTTATTTAAATTTGCAAGATTTCCTTTTTTAGGGCTAAATAATAATTCCGTTGTGTGTATGTGTGTGTATACCAAATTTTTTTATCTGTTCATCCATTGATGGACATTTAGATTGTTCACATGTCTTGGCTATTGTATGTGTCACCTTTTATTTTTTTTATTTTTTAAAACATTTTATTTATTTATCTTTAGAGGGGAAGGGAAGGAGAGAGGGAGACAAATATCAATGTATGGTTGCCTCTCATGCGTCCCTTGCCAGGAACTGGCCCACAACCCAGGCATGTGCCCTGACTGGGAATCGAACCGTGATCCCTTGGTTCGCAGGCCTGCGCTCAGTCCACTGAGCTACACCAGCCAGGGCTCACCTTTTATTTTTATTTATTTATTTTAAAGATTTTACTTATTTCTTTTTAGAGAGAGGGGAAGGGAAGGAAAAAGTGAGGGAGAGAAATATCAGCGTGTAAGAAAAACATCGATCAGCTGCCTCTCACACATGCCCCATCTGGGGACCAGCCCACAACCCAGGCATGTGCCCTGACAAGAAAATGAACCAGCGGCCTTTCACTTTGCAGGACGACGCCCAACCAACTGAGATACTCTGGGCAAGGCTGTGTCACCTTTTATGATCTAGCTGTAGAATTCTTATGGCATTACTTCCACCATACTGGTAATTGAAGCAGCCACAAAAAAACCAAGGGCGTTCAAGAGAAGGGATCATAGACTTGACCTGATTGGAAAGTTGCAAGGTTCTAGAAGAGCATGAGGGATAGGAGATATGGTTATTATTTTTTTAATTTTTTAAATTTTTTAAAATTGTCAATTACAGTTTGCATTCAATATAATTTTGTATTAGTTTCAGGTGTATAACATAGTGGTTAAACAATCATACACCTTACAAAGTGTTCCCCCCAACATTTCCAGTACCCACCTATCACCAGTAGGGACCCCAAAAGCCTGAAATTATCTTCTGGAGGGCAGCCCCTTATAGTACAGGTTTTCCCCACTAGGTGAGTGTTCTAGGAACCCATCTGTGTCAGTGTATCAGCTGGCATTGTTGTGAGAGGCTGGGTTTGGCTTTGGTGAATTTTTTTTGGAAGGCTCTTTGAACGCATTGGCCCATTTCATGATGGGTGATTTAGGAGCGCACCTGCCCACACCATGCTGAGTGTTCAGCAGTTTTTGACCAAAAACGGCATGATCTCCATGCTCCACCCTTCCTATTCACCCAATCTTACCCCAAATGACTCTTTTTTTGTTTGTTTCTTTGGATAAAGAAAATCCTCAACAGAAAGGTTTTGCCAACATGGAATAGGTGAAACAAAAAATGTCAAAAGCACTAAAAGTCATCAAAATCGATGAATTCAAGAACTGAGCAATGGAAAAAACATCTTGTTAGGTGTATTGTATCAAATGGAGAGTAGCTTGAAGGTGACTGAAGTTTAAACATTTAAGAATAAATGCACAATTTTTTGTAAATAAATTCAGGGGGGCTTGGTTCCCCCCCATACATAGTTATTACAATATTATTGACTAAATTCCCTGCACTGTACTTTACATCCCCATCACTGTGATCATTTTTAAAAAATACACTCTGCCACGCCAAACAGGGTGAGTTCTGGAGTCAGATGTGTGGGTGAGAATCCCAGCGCTACCATTCATGGCTCTAAGTGTCATTTTCCTCATCTCTAAAGTGGGGCCAATAATAGCACTTACTTCATGTGATTGCTGTGAGGATTAAACAAGTTAGGGACCCAAAGTGCAAGGTACCTGGCATGCGGCTGGGGCTCAGTGGGTATCAGTGTTGTTGGGACAGGTCATCGCGCTAAGCTCTCATCAGTGTGGTCCGTCCATCACACCAGGCCGTTAGCCTGTTTGTGAGTGTGTGAGGAAGCCTGGAGGAGTGTTCAAAGCTGTGTGTGCAAGTGGGTCCATGTGTGCATGGCCACAGGAGCTGAAATGAATGTGTGTGTCTGTTGGTGCTAGTGGGAGTGTTGGTGGGAACCTGGGTGGAGGCCTGCCTGCGCACATGAGGGCACATGCAGGGCTTTGATGTCTGTGAATGTGTGGGACGGGAGTGGGAATGGCTGAGGCCAAGTGTGAGTGTGTGTCCACAGGGGTGTGTGATTAGCACTGGGTGTGGGCAGACTGAGCCATGAGGGTGCACGAGAGTGTGGGGTATGGCCAAGCCTGTGTGTTAGATTGTATTTGTGTGCACGGGTGTGTATATTTTCTAGAAGTTGCCTGTCCCTACTTGGAGCTTGGAAAAAATGAGAAAGTGTAGAAACAAAGAACCCTTTCAGAGCTTCCCAGGGATGTTCAAATCAAATGAACCCCTGGTGACTACAACCAGCTGGAAAGACGAGGCGAGCCGGGTGGAGGGGCGTGGGGAAAGGCTTTTCTGAGGTTAGTAATCATGCTTGGGCTGGGAGCCAGGGTTCCTATTAGGGCCAACTGCTTCCCACACAGAGTCACCTCTTCAGCTTGGATGACAGCTTAGCATCACAGCCTTCCTCCTCCTCACTCCCATTGCAATTAGTAGATAATTTGTTCATTTATTTAAATATCTATTGAGTACCTACTATGGGCCTGACACTATGCTAGAGGCCAGGGATATAGCGCTGAACAAAACCCCCATCCTACCCCTGGCTGGTGTAGCGCAGTGGATTGAGCACGGGCCTGCAAACCAAAGGGTCATTGGTTCAATTCCTAGTCAGGGAATATGCCTGGGTTGCAGGCCAGCTTCCCAGCTGGGGGCACGTGAGGGGCAACCACACATTGATGTTTCTCTCCTCTCTTCCCATCTTTCTAAAAAATAAATAAAATCTTTAAAAATATATGCCATGAACAAATATGACATCAGGTGGTGGTGAGTACCATAAATATAAGGGATGGGGTGACTGACTTGGGAGGTGGGAGGTACTCTAGGGAGGAGGTCAGGGCAGCCTCTTTGTGGTGGCAGACTTAAGAGTGTCTGAGGAGAAGACATTTAGGCAGAAAAAACAGCAAGCATGAGGACCTTAAGGTGAGGATGTGCGTGGCACATTCCAGGAATGACAAGGAGGTGGTGGAATGAACTGGGGACAAAGGGGAAGAAATTGGGTCATAAAGCCACCAGGAGGTAGAGAACCATGAGCTTTTTGCAGGGAGGATGACTCTCCTTCCTTCCCCCTCTCCACTACCCATGTGTGTTAGTTTCCTGGGGATGGTACAGCAAATTTCCATGGACTGGTGGTGTAGAATGCAGAAATTTGTTCTCTCACAGCTATGAAGACCGGAAGTCCAAGATTGCCGTGTCAGCAGGGCCACACTGCCTCGGTGGGCTTCAGGGGAGAATCCATTTTTGCCTTTTCCAGCCTTTGGTGGCTCAAAGATTTCACCGGTTTTGGCTGCATCACTTGTGTCTCTGCCTCCTTCTTCACATGTCCTTCTCCTCTTCTTCTTCTTCTGTCTCATTCTGCTTGTTTCTCCTGAGGTACTTGTTATTATATTTAGGATTTAGGGCCCACCTGGATAAACTCATCTTGAAATCCTTAACTGCATCCACAAAGACCCTTTTTCCCAACAAGGTCACAACCACAGGTTCTGAAATTAGGACATGGATGTATGTTGGTGGGGGGTGGGTCACCATTCAACACACTCACTTCATTTTTTCAGGATCTACTGCAGAGCCAAGTGTGGCCTGTCTGGGTTTCAGTTTCCATCTTTGTAAAAGAAGACAACAGCCTGGGTTCCAAGGATTGTCATGAGGGAGAGATGTAGCCCTGGCTGGTGTGGTTCAGTGGATTGAGGGCAGGCCTGTGAACCAAAGGGTTGCTGGTTCGATTCCCAGTCAGGACACATGCCTGTGTTGTGGGCCAGGTCCTCAGTAAGGGGCACATGAGAGGCAACCATACATTGATGTTTCTCTACCCCTCTTAAAAAAAAAAAGAGAGAGAGCACATAAAAAAAGGGAGAGATGTAATCATGAATGTAAAATGCTTTCGCTAGTGCCCCATATATAAAAGGTGCTCAATTTTGAATTGTTATTATTCAAGTGATGTCCCCATGAAATTAAGTCACTTAAGTTTCTTGAGCTTCTTCTGAGTACAGAGCCTCTACTAGGCACTATGGGAGTCAAAAAGAAGGGGCAGGCCCAGCACAGGAACCTCTGCCTGCGGCTGCTCTGGTCAGCAAAGGGTACCTGCCACCCTCACCCTTTGTGATGGTTAATTTCATGTGTCAACATGACTGGGCCGTGGGATGTCCAGATTAAACATTATTCCTGGGTGTGTCTGTAAGTGGGTTTCTGGGTGAGATTAGCATTTGGATCAGTGGACTCAGTAAAGTAGGTTGCCCTCCATGATGTGGGTGGATGGGTGGGTGGGTACCATTTGATCCACTGGCAGCCTGAATGTAACAAAAAGCACGGTATGGGAGGACTCCTTCCCTTCCTGACTGCTTGCTCGAGCTGGACGTTGGTATTCTGCCCTTAAACTAAATTACACCATCAGCTTTCCTGCATCTTCAGCTTGCAGATGGCAGGTCATGGGACTTAAGTCGCTATAATCATATGAGCCAGTCCCTCAAAATCAGTCTCTCTCTCTGTCTTTCTCAACAGGGATGACTCTCAGATATTGAGTGGTAAGAGAAGCCAAACAAAAAAGAGCACATGCCGTATAATTCCACTTGTATAAAGTTCAAGAACAGGCAAAACTAATTTATGTTTGTAGAAATTAGAATAGTAGTTACTTTGGCTGGGAAACTGGGAACTCTCAACTTGGACAGAAATAAATTGGATAGAGGTTACACGGGTTTAAAAAATGTAAAAATGGATGAAGCTGGACACTTAGGACCATTGCATTTTATTTACTTAACTGTATGTATGTTATATCTCAGCCAAAACATTAACAAGTCTGTCAGTGCCAAGTGTTGGCAAGGATAAGGAGCTCCAGGACTTCTGCTTTGCTGGTAGGGAGGAGTAAATGGGTATAAACACTTTGGGGAGCCACTTGGTAATAACTTGCAAGGGTGAAGTTGACCCACTGATTCATTCCCTAGTCTATCCATGAGAGAAACTCACAAGAGGACATGTACAATGCTGTTCATTGTATCACTGTTAATGCAAAATATTAGAAGGGAGCCAAAGGTCCATCAACAGGATAATAAAATGTGGTGTACTCATGTAATGTAATGCTACTTTCCAGGTGGTTTAGAGAAAAGAGGTAAGAGAAACATAGGTAGCAGATTGAGGAGGGCCTCAGAGATCAAGTCCATGCTCTATTTTAGACAAAGAAACTGAGCCCCAAGGAGGTTGACTGATTTGCCTAAGGCCACACAGCAAATTAATGCACAGGTCATGTTAGGCCTAAATTTTCTCCCAATCCAGCACTCACCCCTAGGGATAGAAAGGAAATTGTTTGTTTGTTTGTTTCCAAAATATTACAAATGAGCCCTGGCTGGTGTGACTCAGTGGATTGAGCACTGGCCTGCAAACCGAAGGGTCGCCAGTTCCATTCCCAGTCAGGGCACGTGCCTGGTTTGCAGGCCAGGTCCCCAGTAAGGGGCGCGCAAGAGGCAACCACACATTGATGTTTCTCTCCCTCTCTTTCTCCTACCCTTCCCCTCTGTCTAAAAATAAATAAATAAGTTTTTTTAAAAAAGACACAAAATATTACAAATGAATTTATTTATAATACAGAACACATAATCACACATATAACTTGGTCTTATTAGTCCATCTACAAAGTACTAAGCTTTTATTTATCAAGGACCAAATAAAGTGCTCATTTGAGTATTATTCAAAATGATGACAAAAATAAGGGGAAACCAAGCTTATCTGCACCCCCCTTGAACCTAATAGAAAGGAAATTAGTTTTAATCCCAGCTCTGTCTGAGCTGCTGGTGACATCAGGAAGCTTCCGTGGGAGCCACAGGCACAGACACGGTGGGGCAAGTGCAGTCGTGTGTGGGGTGTCCTATGCCCAGCTCAACACTGTGCTGCCCCATTACAAATCTCATGACACCTTTACCACTTCTCTGAGACCAGGCCAGGATTGCTCAGGGACCCTCAGGGTTGCTGCCACCAGAGGGGGTTGGGGCAGAGTTGATGACACTGGCACCAGACTCTGCCACTAAGACTCTCATCCCCTGGGATCTAAACTCTGTTCCCACCCTGGCCCCACCCCTGACCTGCCCGGAGTGCGACCACCCTTAACTATACTGTCACCTTAGCTGCTCCATGCTGTTCTAACCCTGGTCCCTCCCACATCGGTTCCTGTCTTAGATATTTCCTCTGTGGCCTCTGAACTGCCTTTTCCATGCAAAGTACACGTCTTGACCCTCCTAGAATGTCTCTTTCCTTCAGGGCCTCTGTACAAGAGTAAATGGGGGGTGGGGGGTGGGGGACGACTCTACCTCGACTTCACTAGAGGGCAGGATGCTTTGTAAATTTGTCCTGGGAGGTGTCCTAACCTTCACAAAGGCTTTTATGGTGGCTTGTCTCTTTTCCCAAGCCCTTGGAAGCTGAGGCCCCTAATTCCCTGACAATCACATGCATCTCAGAGCGACCATCATTCCCCAGTGCTCCTTGCACGTTGTTGCTTGCAGTGGCTGTTAAACATTCCTTTTAGATATCCAACAACTGAACTCCTTTGCTGTGTTTGGGAAAATCGCCTGCCTCCGAGACGGAGCCTTCCTTCCACACTAGAAACTAGAAATGCCACCCTTGCTGCTAATGTACAGTCATGAGACCTAGGCCCCATCAACAGACACTCACAGGTCCACAGACTCTATGTGGGGACAGCTGGGCCTGGGCTGCTGGTGACATCAGTGTTCTTTCTCTTCATAGGGCCAGTTATGGCCTATGCTTTGGGGCACGAACTGTGGCTGGGTAATCTCCAAGCCTGTGTCTGTACACAGCCAGGGGATTCTGAGTTATCCATTATCTTTTCATAAATAATTTTTCTGCTAAGTTAGCAAGAATTATTTTTGTTGTTGCTTATAATGGCCAAACTATCCTGGTTGATACATTCTTCCTCTTCACATCCAAACTCCAGCTCTTTTGGGGTTTGTGCTACTTCATCACATTCCCCTGCACCTGCTTTGCTGTCTACCAGTCTCCCCTTCATTCACTGAAGACTTTGGCCCCTGCCCCAAACTGTTCCTCTCCCTCGCAAGTCCTGCCTTCTCACACGCTGGCCTCCATTTTCCTCATCCTCTTGATTGTTAATGGCCTTCCTTCATCTGCACTTCATATCAGCCACCTACTCCGAAGGCCATATCCTAGGCCTTTATCATCCTGCTTGTTCTAGTTAGAATTTTGATTGCAGATAACATAAAACCGAAATAAAATGGCTTTAACAATAAAGGGAATCTGCTACCTCATGTAACAAGAATCTGGAGATGGAGCGGCCCCGGGGCACGTTAATCAGCGGCAGCCCTGTGACTTCATCAAGCACCCAGGTTCTTCTTTTCCTCCCCTCTGCTGTCCTCAGATACTAACTGTCATCAAACCGGTTCCCCACATGCTCACGAGATGGCTACCCCAGGCCCAAATATCACATCCTATGACAATGTTAAGAGGCAGAACAAAAGGACCTTCTCTTCCTTATGTCATTTTATAAGATGAAAATAAAACTTTCCTGGATGTGTTCTCCTTTCACTCCCACCACTTGGCAATAAACTTCCCCAGCAACCAGAACTACATCATCTACTCATGTCTAAACTAAATGTTGGCGTAGCCACAAGAATTAGACTTAGGTACATAGAGCAGAGAGGAAAATTTGGCTTAAAAAAAGAACTAAGTTTTGCCCTGGTCAGGTGGCTCAGTTGGTTAGAGCATTGTCCAGGTACACCGAAGTGGTGGGTATGGTCTCCAGGCAGGGCTTGTACAAGAATCAATCAATGAATGCATAAATAAGTGGAGCAACTAATTAATGCTTCCCTCTTTCTCTCTTTTTCTATCTCTCTCTCCCCCTTCCTTTCACTCTCTCAAATCAATAAATTAAAAAAAGTTTTGCAAACCCTTAAAAAATAACTAAGTTTATCATGTACAAAGACGGGAGGTAGACTGGAAGCAGGCTGTCCAGGGCTGTTGATGGCAGCCTTATGGTATCATTAGAAACCCAGAAGCTTATCTTCCCACCCTACCATCCTTAATGGTTTCTATTACTAAAGTCATCTCATAGTTCAAAAGGGCTGCTTGAATTTCAGTCATCGTATTATCTTTCTAAGCAGAAGAAAGGACAAAGAAGGAAGGTA
Source organism: Anoura caudifer (assembly GCA_004027475.1). Lineage (NCBI taxonomy): Eukaryota > Metazoa > Chordata > Mammalia > Chiroptera > Phyllostomidae > Anoura > Anoura caudifer. The sequence continues at coordinate 24,478 of PVKU01009417.1, forward strand.
TGACATCATCCCACCCCTGCCCCCCAGATATCCCAGAAGTCACCACATCTCACTGGCCAGACTTAATCATATGACCACAGCCAGTTGAAAAGGACTGCCACATCTTTCTCTTAACCCAAATTTCCTTTCTTTGGGATTCCAGGAAGCTAGAAGAAGAAACTCATGATTTGGACTTGGAGAGATTTGAAATTGCATCCTTTGGCCAAGTCAGTTGAACTATCTGAACCTCTGTTTCCTCAGTTGTAGGTGAATATTGTGACAGTATTGCCAAAGAATGCTCTTGGTTGCAAGTAATAGAAAACTTGACCAAGAGTAGATTAGGAGACTTCTTTGTTTTACAGGAAGTCACAACACAGGAAGCTGTTTGTGTTGTTTCACTGGCTTGGTGATGTCATGGCCAATCTCTCTTTGACTCTCTTGGACTTTTCCTCATGTTGTAGCCTCATGAAATAAGTTGTTCCATGGATGATAGCATGTCCATGTTCTAGGAATAAAGCATGAGCAAACTGAGTTCTTAATTCTCATCGGAGGACATATTCATTGATTTTTAGAGAGAGGGGAAGGGAGAAGACAGACACATTGGTATGAGAAACATCGATCGGTTACCTCCTGTATATGCCCTGACTTGGATCAAACCTGCAACCTGGGTGTGTGCCCTGACCAGGAATTGAACCCAGTCTGTACACTACCTTTTCATGCATGGGACAATGCTCCAGCTAACTGAGCCACACCAGCACGGGCCCAAGTCTCTTCTTCTTTCAGAAAAGCCAATGCATTCCCAGAAGTCTCATTTAACGGATATTCTCTTCTGTCTCATTGTCCAGAACAATATCGCAGGGTTCTCCTTAGCTGGAAGGTAGCTAGAAAAGGATGTGTTGATAAAGTCAGCCACTAACCAGCGTCTGCACACACATCTACCTCTCAGGGGTGACATGAGTATTTACATAGCATAGTGCCACCAGAATAGCTAAAACTGGCTATCAAGTGTTGATGAGGATGTGGAGCATTTAGGACTGTCGTTTGATACATGACTGGTAAGAGAATAAACTGGCACAACTGCTTTGGAAAACCACTTGGCAATGTATACTAAAACTAAATATATACCTCCCTTATGACTCAGAAATGCTTCTAGGTTTATGGACCCAAGATGAGTGATACGTAGGTCTACCAAAGGATGTGTACATGAGTGTTCATAGCAGTCTTCTCCAAAAACAACCCAAATGCCTATCACCAGCGGGACAGAGAAATTGTGAACTATTCATACATTGGAACACTGCATAAGAAAGAGAGAAGGAGGAAGTAGAGGAGGAGAGGGAGAAACTACTCAGTCAAAAACAAGATTTGTCCAGAGTCATGTTGCAAAAGCAGGACTCAAGCATATGGGAACTTCAAATCCTGTGCTTTTTAGAGGTAATCGGTGGGAGTATAAACTAGAAAGGCCTTTTTGAGAGAGGTGTGGCAGTATCACAGTGAATAATGTAATGGCCTTTGACTGAGCAAGTTCATCATCATAACCCACCCTGGGAAACATACCCGTGTGGACATAAGGAAGCATGTGCAAGGTCTGTATTTTTTTTAATGGGGAAAAATTGGAAACAACTCAAATATCTACCAACAGGGTAGAGTTAAATAAACCGTTCCATTTAGGAAGACAGAAGAGCAATGGTTAAAAGTGTGGACTGTCAGCTCCGGCTGGTGTGGCTCGATTGGTTGGATCATCATTCTGTGGACAGAAGGTCACTGGTTCAATTCCTGGTCAGGGCACAAAAGAAAAAAAAAAAGATGAACTCTCAGTTCAAATCCTGTTTTATTCACTTTGTTAATATATTTAGCTTCGCCAGGCTTCATTTTCTTCATCTTTAAAATGGAAAGAATGCTAGTGGTCATAGGCAGGAGGGTTAAAATTAGATATGCATGTGAAGCATGGAAGTTGGGGCCTGGTACCCCGTAGGCTCTTGGGTGCATTTTCCCAATATACACACTGTGGAACACTGGGCAGCAGTTTCAAAGAACTAGTAAATCTAGATGTACTATATAGCAAATAAATCTCCAACTCGTGAGGTGCAAAAAGCTAGTTGCAAAACATCATGACCCCCTTGGAAAGCAAAATGATAGATTTCTATATGTTTATGTCACATATACATAAAAACAAGATCTAGGATGATTTACATGACATTAATGACAATGTTACCTCTGGAGCAAGGAAGGCATTTTGTTTTTTTACCCTCGGGCTCTGCCACTTACTAGCTGTGTGATCTTGGTCAAGTTGTAGTGTCTCATCTTTAAAGTGGAGATATCCTAGTGGCTCCCTGAAAAATGGCTGTAAGCATTAAATGAATTAACACGCATAAAACACTTGGAATAGTGCCTGCCTGTTATGCAATGTAAGATCATTGTTAGCTATTACTCATGGAATTAAGTTTATTTTTCTCCTGTGCCCTTTCCCTGGTCTAAATAACCTCTCTGTCTTTAGCCTCCCACTCACAATTCCTCCAGGGTCTTGTGCAGGGAAAAACTTTGAAAAGTCTGAAGGACTATGTTGGAGAAAACCCATCTTAATAGGATTAAGATGACACTGCAAAGCAAGGACAAGCCTGTGGGTGTGGAAAGGAGTGGCCAGGGGAGGGGAGGAGAAGGGAGGCAGTAGGGCCCAGGCCCCAAGAACAGCACCTAGTCACCATATTTCACCAAATTTAATCCACCATTGTAATATGCATGATTATTTTATTTTATGAAACACTACATAACTTTTTAAATGCTGCAATTAGTTTATGGCTTGTCATCAGCCGTTACATGCATCCCAATTTCAAAGATATTAAAAGGCAAACAGCCCTGACCCATGTGGCTCAGTTTAATTGGGTGTGGATCTGCAAAGCAAAAGGTTGTTGGTTCAATTCTCAGTCAGGGCACATGCCTGGGTTGCAGGTTCAGTCCCTGATCAGGGTGCATGTAAGAGGCAACCGCTTGAGATTTCTCTCTCTCTTTTTCTCCCTCCCTTGACCTCTATCTAAAAATAAATAAATAAAATATTAAAAATAAATAAGTACAAGACAAACAAATGTGCATTGTAGAATCATTAAAATATGGGTTCCTAGGGCCCTGAAAGATTATAATGTCCTCGCCCCAATTTTTTATTATCCCATTAAACTATAAAATAAGTATTAGAGGATTTTCCCCATGATGATTACTTTGAAGTTTTTTTTGGGGGGTGGGGGAGAATAGTAAATGTCAAATTCTTTTCCTAAACCATAGTTCATCTCCTTTGTTCCCCCACAGGGGCTGAGTCAGCCTGTTGGGTGACCCAGTCCTGCTCTGGGGGCGGGGAGGGAAGTCACACAACAGTTCTTTGAGCTTCTCTCCTGCAGCAGCAGCTGGAAAGGGGCCAGGCTTTATGGTGGAACAATGGTGCCAGCCAGCCTGAGGGTGAAGCAGAGCTGAGCAGCCTGGCCTGACCTGGCCTCGGTCCAAAAAAGCAACCCTTGCACCTGAGGGTTCCACTTCATTTGGGCAAAAGCCTAAGAGATCCAGGGGCACTGGAGAGGAAATCCCTTCAGCCTTCCTGATAACTAACTGTACATGGAATCCCAGAACCTCTCAGTCAGAAGACTTCAGGGAATTAATCAAAATGCTCCATTGCACAGACAGGAAAACTAAAGGCCTCAGAGGGGCTGCAGCTTGCCCGAGGTCACACAAAAAGTCAGTTGTAAAGATGGAGACAGAGTCCAGGTTCCTCCTGACTCACCAAGTTTACCATCAAGTGGCGATTTGTGCAATCTTCTCAAAACATGCCCAGGGCATGTTGGTTTGACAAAGTGTCTGTCTGACGTATCAGATAAAGTGTCTCATGTACACGATCACTGGAATGAGATGTATGTGACCCTAAATATGAATACCTCCAGGAAATGGGAGACCTGTGGATACCTGCCTGCTTCTACTCCTTCAGACCAATATTTGCTGTGACATAGTAGCTGCCTGGGTTCAAAGTCCACCTCTAATGCCTTTCATGTTTCTGACCTTGCATAAATTACTTTGTCAGTGATTCTCACCCCCTGGTATTCATACCCTTGTGTAGCCAGTCCCTTCCCACAACGATCAGAGCCAACCTGTGTAACCATTGGGACATAGCAGAAATGACAATATGACCACTGAGGCTAGGTCAGAAAAGACATTTCAGCTTCCAGTGTGCTCTCTTGGATCACTTGCTCGGGGGGAAGTCAAGGCACATGGTGACGTAAGAAATGCTCAAACCTGTAAGAATTGTTAGGAGTTTATTTGAGCCAAACTGATGACAATTGCCAGGAAGCAAAATCTCAACGGATTAAGAAAATGCTTGCGAGAATGGCGGTTTTGCACTCTATCGTATACAATAGAGTCAAAAGAGAAGGCATAGGGCTTACATGAAATCCATTGGTGATGCATTAGGGAGGTAGAAGAATGCAAAGGGAGGGCGGAATCTCAGACTGGATGAAAAGAAAACTGAATAGACACTTCTTTTACATTTGTGGGTATAGGAGTTGACAGTTAATAACACAATCGTAATGACAATGAAGGGCTGTATGATTTGTGCTCTGGTGCAGTGATTGTGCCCTGAGGGGTCTGGAAAAAGGAAATCACCCTGATATTTTGAAGGTATATTACTGTAGATGCAAAAATAACAACAACAACAACAACAACAACCACCCAACAACAACATAAGCTCAGTGAAGGTAAAGATTGACCTTTGTCAGGGAAGATACCAGCCCAGGTTGTGACTACTTGCCATGACCTGCTTTTAGTTAGGAAGTTTTCATTTCAAAGCATCCTATGTGGTTACTTTGGGTCTCTGAGTTTGTAAGGCCCACCATGCAGGCCTCCCCTGAGCTTGTCAGGTTTAGGTTGTGGCCTCTTTTCCTTCTGCACACTCAGTCAGCCCAGTGGAGAAACCCACAGGGCGGGTGACTGAAATCTTGACCTCCTTCTCCACTGCCAGATCATTTGGCAGCCATGTGCATGGGCCACCTTGGAATTAGACCCTGCAGCCCTAGTCAAGCTTTAAGAGGACTACAACCCTGGGTGACATTTTGCCTGGGACTTCCTGAGATGCCCCAGGCCAGAATCACTCAGGTAATCTGCTCTTAAATTCCTGACTCACAGAAAATATGGGCGAGAACAAATGTTTATTGAAGTTGTAAGCTAGGTAGTTTATCATACAGAAGCAGATAATAAGTACAGTCACTCTTTGCCTCCCTTTCCTCATCTTTAAAATGGAGATGATAGTGCCTGCTTCGTAGAATCATAGTGAGGATTCTATAGGATGATGTTGGGAAAAGGATTGGCTCACAGCATATGCTTGTTGATGGAAGCCAATTTTGCCATATTATTTTTACAATCCTCATTAATTGAGAGCAGAGGTTAAGTACTGTGTGAGTGAGGACCAGGAGGGAGGATGAAGTAACAACGCTCAGTATCTTCTTCATTTTCCCTGCAATTCAACTTCAACTGTACACTTGCGTACTTGCTCCCAAGGCAGAAGTCTGTAGAGAAGAGACTGTTCAATGAGGAGCGACTGTTCTGTTGCTGCCAGACAGAACAGAAATGGTTTCCCATAAATGCTCTCAGAGACTGTCTGACGGACCCCTGCGCTGTGCCTCATGGGCTGCTGGTTCCTGGAACAGGCCACTGCCCTGCAAAGTAAGGGATTTCCCCCTATCTGGGGCGGGTCACATACCAGTACCCCTGTCCACCCTGCCCAGTGCTATACAATTCTCTTTTAAGACTTTATTTATTTATTTTTAGAGAGAGGGGAAAGGAGGGAGAAAGAGAAACAGAGATGTGAAAGAAACATCGATAGGTTGCTTCTCATACTTGCCCTTTGCAAGACTGAACCTGTAATGCAGGCATGGGACCTGACTGGGAATTGAACTGACGACCTTTTGCTTTGTGGAATGACGCCCAACCAACTGAACCACACCAATCGGGACTATATAATTCTTTAATGCATGTCACACTGTGCAGAGGATATCCGTGTTGTCTTGCCACTACTCAGGGCACACGTTGCTAGGAGGCCCTACCAAGGCAATTTGCTTTGACTCAGCACTTTGCTGGGATGTTGTTCCCTTACCCCTGGCAGCTAACCTGCTAAGGATTGCTTTCCTCAACTTCCTCTGAGTTTAAATTTTAACTGCTACTGATTTGCCCTTTGTCAAGTCAGCCAACCTCTTGAGCACCATGTTCTCATCTGCCAAACAGAGGTAGTGAATTTTGCCTCAGGATTGTTGGAGGAAGAAAATGAAAGCTTTGTTAAATAGAAATAATGAACTACAGTTGACCTTTGAACAACACTGGTTTGAACTGCACAGGTCCACTTATACATGGATTTTTTCAATAAATATACAGTTGGCCCTTAACCTGGAGTTTCACATCCATGAATTCAACCAAATGCGAACAGAAAACAGTATTTTCTATCCATAGTTGGGAATCCGTGAATGCAGAGGGCTGCCTGCAGGCATTGTTCTCTGCCATTTCATGTAAGGGACTTGAGCATCTGCAGATTTTGGTATCTGTGGGGGTCCTGCAAGCACTCCCCCCCATATATGAGGGGCTGTAGTCAGGGTTTGGGGGGAGTCTAAAGTTACATGTGAATTTTCAACTGCATGGGGGTCAGCGCCCTAACCCCCTCCCCTGCTCCGCCACCTCCATTGTTCAAGAGTCAACTATGTAAATGCACGCAGTCTGCAGCCCAGCTCCCTGCTCTGCCCATTCTCCCTTTAGCTAGAGCTACTTAATTCTCACATGCAGGCTCATCCCTGCTCTGGGCTTGAGACCAACTTTGTTTTTTAATCAGGGCCACTTAAAAGAGATTTCATCTCTTTAATCATGAGCTCAGCTATAAGTTGAAAATATGCCATAGTACCTTCACCAAAGAAATAAAATCACAGTATAGAATACTGGTCCTCAAATTTGGATGTGCATTGGTTAATGATGCCTGCACCCCACCTCCAGAGATTTGAATTTAATTCTCTAGGATGTGTCTTGGACGTTGGGAATTTTAAAAGCCCCTCTGCCTTACACCCTGAATGAAACAACTCTTCTCAAGTCACTGGACTTCAGGTAATGAAGGACGGTGATCACTGAGACTGGAAACAAATGAGGTATGAGCTATGATTGCCTAAAATTACTGTCTTGAGAGTTTTCAAGCTATGGTGCAAGGAGGTGAACCCAGGTGGAGCCCAACAGACTCTTGGAGTTGGGGAGACAGAGCTGAGAGTCTGGAGAAACCAAAGATGCTAGAGTTGGCAGAGTACCAGAGAGGAGAGAGCATTGTGTATAGAGAGAACTCTGGAGATTTACTCAAATACTCAGCTGAGCACTCACTAGGATGTGCATGTGAAGACACTATTCAAAGTCTGGGAAAGAACCATCCAAAAAGATTAGAGGTGACGGTGTTTCTGCTCACTAAGTGCCTGTTCCCACTAGCCAGACTGAAAAGCCTCATGGTTCATAGGGCATTCAGTAGAGAATACAGAACTCAATGGCAGAGAAAAATTAGCCCTAGACCAGGGGTGTCCATCCCGCAGCCCACGGTCCACATGCAGCTCAGGATGGCTATGAATGAGGTCCAACACAAAATCGTAAATTTATTTAAATCATTACTTAGTTTAATTACTAAATTTTATACTGTTTTATTACTTAGATATGTACATTTTCTGTACTAGTGATCACAAACTTGGGACCTGCTCAGTGATTTTAAAAGATTATTGAAGGGGCTACTGCATAAGTAGGGTTACTATGTGAGGACTGTTTTGCTTATCTGTGGTTGTGGATATCATGAAAATTATGCATTTTGCTCATCAGTTTTTGTTAGTGTTTGTGTATTTAATATGTGGCTCAAGACAACTCTTAGTCTTCCAGTGTGGCCCAGAGATGCCAAAGTTTGGACACCCCTGCCCTAGACTAAGCACTGCTTTGGTCCTGCCTAATTCTAAAAGCCAGACCCAAAAATAGCAAACAGTTTCCAAATAACTGCATCAAAGTTCAAGAATACTTATGAAAATTACAGAAATATCCATCAGTCAACAGGTAACATTCACATTATCTGGCATCCAATAAAAAATTTTACCAGTCATGCAAAGCAGGAAATAATAAGGAGAAAAATGAATTGAAATTGACCCAGAATTGACATAGCTGTTAGAATGAGCAAAGACATTAAAACAATTATTAAAACTGTATTATACATGTCCAAAAAGATAAGCAGAGATATGGAAGATATAAAAAAGAGGTCAAACTTCTAGAGATGAGTGAGATTGTTTTTTGAGAAGTTAAAGCTTTTTATTTATTTTTAAAGATTTTATTTATTTATTTTTAGAGAGAGGGGAAGGAAGGGAGAAAGAGAGGTAGAGAAACGTACATGTGCTAAAGATACAGCCAATTAACTGAGCCACACCAGTCAGGGCTCTACATTGATCTTTTTATTAGTTCTAGTAGTTTTTAAAATAGGTTCCATTGGGCTTTCTTTCTACATAGACCATTATGCCATCATATTTGGAAATTTTTCAGCATATTTAGAAGCATTTCAAATAATGTTTCTATCCCTCCCTCCTCTTTTTCAGAGACTCTAATTACACATGTATTAGACTACTTGAAGTTATCTCACAGCTCACTGATGCTCTGTTCATTATTTTGAAATTTTCTTTTCTCTGTTTTCTTCTAGATATTTTTTATTGCCGTATCTTCAAGTTTACTAGTCTTTTCTTCTGTAATATCCAGTGTATTTTTAAATTTCACTCATCACTAGCTCTGGCTGATGTGACTAAGCGGATTGAGTGTTGGCCTGCAAACCGAAAGGTCACTGGTTCGATTCCCAGTCAGGGCACATGCCTGGGTTGTGGGCCAGATCCCCAGCAGGGGGCATGCAAGAGGCAACCGATCAGTGTTTCTCTCCCTCTCTTTCTCCCTCCCTTCCTTTATCTAAGATAGATAAATAAATAAATAAATAAATACCACCTGCTTCTATTATCTTTATCACGCACCTACTTTGTGCCAATTATGGCATGTATCTTTTCTCATTTGGTCCTCATGGCATCTCATTATTTTCCCATTTTACAGATGAGGACAAAAGGCTCAGAGAAATTAAGTCATTTGCCCAAGAACACATAGCCAGGAAGTTGCAGAGCTAAAGTCAGTTCTGAGTATTTCTGGCTCTCATAGTCTTTGCCCTTTGCAAATTATGAAAATTAAATAAGATAACAGGCGTGATAGCATTTGCACCAGGTTAACACATTATTATTAAAATGACTTTTAAAAGAATTCCAGCCCTGGCCAGTGTGGCTCAATTGGTTGAGCGTCATCCTACAAAGCCAAAGATCGCTGGTTCAATTCTGGGTCAGGGCACATGCCTGGGTTGCAGGCCTGGTCCCTGGTTAGGGTGCTTGTGAGAGGCAGCAGATGCATGTTTCTCTCTCACATTGATGTTTCTCTCCCTCTCTTTCTCCCTATCTGCCCTTCTCTTTAAAATAAATAAAATTTTAAAACAAAAAAAAAATTCCATGTTTCCTGGACCCCATCTGGCAAAGCAGGCTGGCATTCCCTGTCAGGTCGCCTCCAAGAATTCCTCAGAATTCTGGGGGATCCTACCTGCATTCCTGTCAGCTGCCACATGACCTTAACTTTGCTAACCCTAACTGAATAGGCATTTACAGTGTGTCTGGAGTCTGGTACAGCCCTTTACATACGTGATTTCCTATAGGTGTCTACACACCCCTAAAAAATACGAGTATATTCCTGTTTCACAAATGAGGCACAGAGAAGTAAGGATGGTAGCTATTGGTAGCATACCAGGCTCAGGGTGGGCAAAGCGAGCTGTCCTTGCCTACAGTTGGGACCCAGCATCTCTCCTGGCCTGCCTGAATCTTTGGGGTGATTTTGGGAGTTGCTCCTAACTGCACACAGCCCACAAGCCTAGACCTCTGACTTTCAGGGAGATTCTTTGAGCCACTCAACATCCTTTAATAAATTTCTTTCTTACTCAAGCTGAAGAGAGTTGGTTTCTCTTATTTGCAACTAAGAATCCTGAATGATATAACCCATAACAACTCTACCAGGTATGTGTATCTCTTGTATTATTTTAAAATTATTTTTGAGTTATTTGTTTCTCAAAGTAAGTGATATAGGTTCTTGTGAATCCACCATCCCAAAATAAACGCAAAACCTCATAATAACCTGCATTTAACTATATGCCCTCCTCCTCTCCTAACCCTGTCCCTGACCAAGATAACTTTCCTCCTAGATCTTGTTTATCATGCCTCTTTTTTTAACTTAAAATTTTATATTGAACTATAGCATATATACAGTAAATGATACAAATATTGTGTGCAATTGAATTTGTATGTGTGCGTATGTAAAAGATTTTTGTGTAACCAGATCAGATCGACATATAGAGCATTTCCCACGCCCCAGAAGGCTCCCTCGTGACCTCTCCCAGCTAATTCCTGCCACTCCAGAGTAACCAGTACTCTTACCTTTGTCACCTGATGTTTGTTTTACTTGTTCATAAACATTTAAAAAAAGTACAATTTTTTATGGTGTATGTTTTTTTTGTTTGTTTGGCTTCTTTCACTCATCATTATGTTTGTGAAATTCCTCTATGATTTTGTGTGTAGCAGTAGTTTGTCCTTTTTATTGTTCTATGTATTCTATTGTGTGAATATACTATAATTTATTTTATTCATTGTCTCTTTATTAACATTTGGGTTGTTCCCTTATTGTCTTTTGTATATTGCTTGGTTTTATATGTATATATTTTGAAAGTATCATTTCCATGTTTACAGCTGAGGAAACTGAGGCTCAGAGAAGTTAGGTGTTTTGCAGGAGGTCACACAGCAAATGATCAGAACCAGGATTGATTCCATATCCTGAGTTCTGCACCTCAACTACAGAGGACTCGCTGGGACTGAGGGTTTGCCCTGGATGCCCAAAAGACCTGGTCAGTGATTCAGGGTGGGATTTCTGTGGGTTTTTAAAAAAAAATTATTTACTGATTTTTAGAGAGAGAAAGGAAGGGAGAGAGAGAGAGAAAGAGTAGAAGCATTGACTTGTCCCACCTATTCATGCATTCATTGGCTGATTCCTGTATGTGCCCTAACCAGGGATCAAACCCATAACCCTGGCATAGCAGGACAACGCTCCAACAAACTGAGCTCTCCAGCCAGGGCTTTGGGATCTGTGTTTGACATGAGCCTGTTTCACCCTCCCAGGCAGTGGTCACAAATACCTGGAGGATCCTTTTATGTCATTGTCCTGGTCAATGGGCCCAAGGCTCATGGGCCCAGTCTCTCTCCCTCCCCAAGTGAGGCAAAGCAGAGTGTGGAGTCACCAGGTAGGCAGACCTAGGCCAGCTGCACTGTTGGATGGCTTTCTCCCAGCCACATGTGTCCACATCCTACCTCAGTGGTTTATCTTTCTCTGCATATACTCTATGATATGACTTACATTTTTTCTGTAAGTCAATTACTTTTTAAACAATTTCAATTATTTTTTTAAAATCTGTTTTTCAAATAGCTAATACAGGCATCTGATACATTATTCAAAAAGTATGAAAAGCTATTGCCTCGATTGGTGTGAATCAGTTGGTTGGACATTGTTCCGCAAAGCCTAAGGCCATCAGTTTGATTCCTGGCCAGAGCACATGCATGGGTTGTGGGTTCGGTCCCTAGTCAGGATGCATACTAGAGGCAACCCATGGATGGTTATCAGCGGGGAAGGAGGGCAGAATGGGGGAAAAGGTACAGGGAATAAGAAGCATAAATGGTAGGTACAAAGTAGACAGGGGGAGGTTAAGAATAGTATAGGAAATGGAGAAGCCAAAGAACTTACATGTATGACCCATGGACAAGAACTAAGGTGAGGGAATGCTGGTGGGAGGTGGGTGCAGGGTGGAGGGGGATAAAGGGAAGAAAAAAAAATGGGACACCTGTAATAGAATAATCAATAAAATATACTTTAAAAAACTTAAAAAAAGAAGCCAATAAACTTTTCCAAAGTGGCTATACCATTTTAGATTTCTACCAGCAATGTTTGAGACTTCCTGTTTTTCCACATTCTTGTCAATCTTTGTTCATGTCTGGAGTTTTATTTTTTTTTTAACAACCATTCCAGGGGTATAAAAATGGCATCTCCTTGTGATTTTAATTTGCATTCATTAATGACTAATGATATTAGGCATCTTTTCATGTGCATATTGGCAATATCTTGGTGAAATGTTTATTGAAATCTTTTGTCTTAATATTGAGTGTAAAGAGTTCTTTGTGTATTTTGGATAGAAATTCTTTTTTTTTTAATTTATTTTTAAAGAGAGGGCAAGGGAGGGAGAAAGAGAGGGAGGAAAACATCGAAGTGCATTTTGTTACCTCTTGCACACCCCCAGCTGCGGACCTGGACCGAAACCCAGGCATATTCCCTGACTGAGAGTCAAACTGGCAACTTTACCATTTCCAGTCGGGCGCTCAATCCACTGAACCACACCAGCCAGGGGAGAAGTTCTTTATCATACATGACTTTTGCACATATTTTTTCCTTGTCTGTCACCCATGTTTCTTTTTTAAAATTTATTTTTAGCCCTGGCTGGTGTAGCTCAGTGGATTGAGCATGGGCCTGCGAACCAAAGGGATCGCAGTTTGATTCCCAGTTAGGGCACATGCCTGGGTTGCAGGCGAGTTCCCAGCAGGGGACCCATGAGAGGCAACCACACATTGATATTTCTCTCCCTCTTTCCTTCCCTTCCCCTCTAAAGATAAAATAAATAAAATCTTTTAAAAAAGAAATGAGAAAACAATGTGCTTATTAAAAATTATTTTTATTTTTTAGAGAGAGTTGGAAGGGAGGGAGAGGGAAAAACTTCATGTGAGACAAATATTGATTGGCTGCCTTCTGCTTGTGTCCCGACTAGGGACCAAACCTGCAACTCAGGCACGTGCCCAAACCAGACACCTTTTCATTTGTGGGATGATGCCCAACCTACTGAGACACACCAGCAGGGGCTCTGTCACTTGTTTCATTTTTTAAAAAAGATTTTATTTGTTTATTTTTAAACAGAGGGGAAGGGAGAGAGAAGAGAGAGCGAAACATAGATGTGAGGTTGCCTCTCGTGTGCCCCCCATCTGGGACCTGGCCCACAACCAAAGCATGTACCTTGACTGGGAATCGAACCAGTGACCCTTTGGTTCACAGGCCAGTGCTCAATCCATTGAACCATATGTTTCATTTTCTTAATGGAATCTTTAAAAAAATGTTATTGAAGTAAAGTTCATGTAACATAATATTAACCATTAAAACTGAATAATTTATTAATGGTACCCTTTGAAGCACAAAAATTTTGATTTTTGGTGATCTAACGTCTCAATTTTTTCTTGGATGGCAATTTATAAATAATACTTTTCATTAGGGTGGTTGGTGACAAGGGCTGTGAAAGAATTCACAAAGAGAAGGAAGTGCAGTGAGTAAAGGTTTTATTTTTACTTTCTCAAGGGAGGAAAAGGGCTAGGTGTGGAGAAATGCATCAGCACTGGCACTGTGGTGTTAGGGCTTTGAGTTTTTATCCGGTGATGGGGTAATTGTAGAGCAGGATGTTTCAGTTGGGCTGCAACTCGTTTCGATGTTATCTTTGGGTGCAGGGTTCCGGTGGTCGTTGAGGTCTGTTCTGTAAGTTCCCAGAGCCTCTGAGCCTTCAGGGGTCTTCCAGTAACTCTAGTCCTGAGGATAAAGAACAACTGGGGTCAGTTATGCTTTATGGGGTCTAGCTAGCTCTGGGAAAGAGGGCCTGAGAAAGTGGCTTTTGTTCTATTATTTTTGCTGTCATATTTAACAAACCTTTGCCTAACCCAAGGTCTTAAAGATTTTCCCCCAATATCTTCTAAAAATTTTACTTTGACTCTTCTCTTTAGGTTTCTGATCCATTTTGAGTTATTTTTTGTATATGGTGTGAAATAGGGGTATAAGTTCATCTTTATACATGTGGATATTTTGACATATGTATTTATTTATCTTTAAAGCTTTTTGTATTTATTTGAGAGAGAGAGAGGGAAAAAAACATCAATTTGTTGTTCCATTTATTTATGCATTCATTAGTTGCTTCTCGTATGTGTCCTAACCAGGGATTGAACCCACAACCTTGGTATATTGGGACTATGCTCTAACCAACTGAGCTACCTGCCCAAGACTATTTTTCATTTTGATAGAGAAGGCCAAATTGTCTTTCCACCACACAACTGGCATCACAATAGTGAGCAGTGAGCCTGGCTGTTTCTCACACCCTTGATAACACAACTGAGATATCAAACGTTTTGTTCTTGGTCAATCTAATAGTGAAAACGTAGCATCTCAAGAGTTTTAATTTGCTAAGGTCCTACTTTAGCCACATCTTAAGCATTATGTGTGAAATGATCAGCTCAATGTATAGTATTAGCTACATACTGTTTCAGTATACAAACTAAAAAACACAACTACTAAGATAAAAAAGTTACCATACAATTTACCAAAATAATCACTAATAAAATGATATACCGCCCAGGATTTGTTTCCAAATAAGGTATCAGTGGAGGTAATGGATGAAAGCTGTTTGTTCCTGAGTTGATACTTGAAGCTGGGTGAAGCTGGAGATTCGTTATACTATTTTCTTTTTCTTTTTTTAGATATCTTTGAAATTTTTCATAATGAAAAGGTTTTTTTTTAGTGGCCATTGATTGCACCACCTTGTGTACAAGGTGCAAGCATCTGTGTACAACCATCTTGTGTACATCCATTAATGCACAAGTACTTAGGAGATACTGGCTTAAAGGTTAAGAAAAAGGGCTCTCAATTCAGACTGACCAAGTTTGAGTCTTGCTTCCACCAGTTACTACCTGATCTCAGGCAAGTCATCAAACTTCTCTGGGACACAGTTGCCTAATCTGAAAAATGAAGAGCTAACTTTAATCGAACACTTACAATGGTTCTGTGCTGTGTTAATGTTTTCTCATTTTATCCTCCCTACAACCCTTAAGAGGCAAGGTATCATTGTTAGTCTTGTTTTGCAGATGAGGAAACAGCTTGAATGCAGATGACTGGGCCATTTGACCTTGAGTGACCTGCCTCTCCTCCAAGTTTAGAAGATCCTCAAGGATTAGAAACAAGGTCACACATCCCTTTGTATTTCAAATTATACTTCTTGCAACTTCAGGAGATGTTTACCTGAATCAAAGGTGAGTTCTAAGATTCTCAGGAGCATTTCCAGTCTGACACACCTTCCCACCTTGCATATTGCATAAGGTGACCTGGATGCTTTTCCCTTGATTCTATCTTTGCCTGAGGAATTTGCAGGCATGACTTTAACTTAGTTTTTTAAAAGATTTTATTTATTTATTTTTAGAGGGAGAAGGAAGGGAGAAAGAGAGGGAGAGAAACATCAGTGTATGATTGCCTCTTGCATGCCCCCTACTGGGGACCTGGCCTGCAGCCCATCCATGTGTCCTGACTGGGAATCGAACCAGCAACCCTTTGGTTTGCAGGCCAGTGCTCAATCCACTGAGCCACACCAGCCAGGCCGCTTTTTTTTTTTTTTTTTAAAGTGATACAGATTTTGGTTTAGACAGACATTTCCAGTGAGAATTATAGGCAAGAAAGGATTCTGATCTGCAGTCTGTAGAGATGGACCCATGGGTCTTTCCTAGGGGAAGGACACTTTAGGTTTGAAAGCCAGAAGAGAGAGAACTGAGGATCATGAGCAGGACTAGAAGTTCTGCCATGTTGTTTATTTTCTAAGGGAGTTCCTCAGTCCTGCAATTGTCCATCTGACTGTCATTTCTCCCAAATATTCCAGGAGGAGGGGCCGAGAGCACCTTATGGCTATTTATTTACGTGAATTTTAGAATTTATTAAGAAAGTTGTCAATCTGAACAAGAGGTAAAATTTATTTTAAACATTTACAGGAAATCAGCCAAAAAGGCAGAGTGCACGTTATGCTTCTCTATATCAGAAAGTAGCTGGAAGGAAGGAAGGAAGGAGAAGGAAGGGAAGGAAGGAAGGCAACCTGGGAGACCTTGTGCTAACCTGGGAAGGCTCTGCACAACCTCTAAATTCCTGAATTCTAAACTCCATTGTACAAAAGGCCACTTGGAATGTGTACCAAAACCCTCTAGCCAAAACCAGTTTTTCAAACCTGAAGGCCTCTAAAAAGGTGAGTTTCGATAGCTTCACAATATGGAATCCGTGCTGACCTTGGTCCCTGTGGGAGGATGGCAGTGTTCTGGCCTGCAACATAGGCATGTGCCCTGACTGGGAATCGAACCGGCAGTCCTTTGGTTCACAGGCTGAGGCTCAATCCACTGAGCCATACCAGCCAGGGCAGTACCTTTGTTTTCTTATATATAATTTGTTTCAGGTATTATATTTAGGTCTTTGATCCATGTTTAGCCATTTTTTGTGTATGGTGACAATTAGCAGCCTAGTTTCATTCTTTTGCATGTGGCTTTTCAATTTTCCCAGCACCATTTATCAAAGAGGCTTTCTTTTCTTTACTGTATGTTTTTGGCTCCTTTGTCAAAAATTTAATTCGCCATATACATGTGGGTTTCTTTTTGGGATCTCAATTCTGTGTGTCTGTTTTTTTGCCAATACCATGGTATTTTGATTATTATCACTTTGTAGTATAATTTGAAGTCAGGGAGTATGTATGATACCACTGGCTTTGTTCCTTTCTCCTCAAGATTGCTTTGGCTATTTGGAGTCTTTCGTGGTTCCATGCAAATCTGATGACTCTCTGTTCTATTTCTTAAAAAAATGCCATTGGGATTTTGATGGGGATTGCATTTAATCTGTGTATTGCTTTGGGTGTTATGGCCATTTTAACTATGTTGATTCTTCCAATCAATGAACATGAAATATCTTTCTATTTCTTTGTGTCTTCAATTTCTTTTAATTATGTCTTGTAGTTTTCAGTGTATAGGTCCTTCACATCCTTGATTAAGTTTATTTCTTTTTATTTTATTTTTTGGAATTGCAAATGGAATTTTTTCTTTTCTTTTTCTGAAGTTTCATTGTTAGTATATAGGAACACAATAGATTTTTGTACATTTTTAAATTTTTAATCCTTATTTATTTATTTATTTAATTTATTGATTTGAGAGAGAGAGAGAGGAAGGGGGAGAGAGAGAAAAAAATCAATTTGCTGTTCCACTTATTCATTTATGTATTCATTGGTTGATTCTTGTATGTGCCCTGACCAGGCATCAAACCCACAACCTTGGCATATTGGGGCAAAGCTCTAAATGACTGAGCAAACTGGCCAGGGCTGTATATTAATTTTGTATTTTGCAATTTTGCTGTATTTGTTTATTGTTTCTAATAGTTTTTTGGTAGTGTTTTCAGGGTTTTTTATATAAAGAATCATGTCGCGCTGATCTGTGTGACTCAGTTGGACATCATCCCACAAAGCAAAAAGTTGCTGGTTTGATTCCTGGTCAGGGCACATGCCTGGGTTGTGGGCGTGGTCCCCCATTGTGGCACGTGTGAGTGGCAACCAACAGATGTTTCTCTCACACATTGATGTTTCCCTCTCTTTCTCCCTCCCTTCCCTCTCCCTGAAAAAAAATAAATAAATAAAATCTTTAAAAAATAAGAGAATCATGTCATCTGCAGAAAGTGACAATTTTACTTCTGCATTCCTAATTTGGATGCCTTTTGTTTCTTTCTCTTGCCTGATTGCTCTGGCTATGTTGAATGATAGTGATGAGAGTGGTCTTGTTCCTTATTTTGGAGGAAAAGCTTTCAGTTTCTCACCATTGAGTATGATAGTAGCTGAGGGTTTGTCACATATGGCCTTTATTATGTGGAGGTATTTCCTTCTATACCCATTTGTTTGAGTTTTTCAATCATAAACGGATTTGGTATCTTGTCCAATGTTTTTTCTGTATTTATTGATACAATCATATCAATATCATTTATTTTGTTAATGTGGTGTATCACATTGATTGATTTGCAGATGTTGAATTATCCTTGTGCCCATGGAAAGAACTCCACTTGATCGTGATATATTATCTTTTTAATGTGTTGTTGTAAATATTTTTTTATTTATTTTAGAGAGAGGAGGAAGGAGGGAGAAAGAGAGGAATTGAAAAAACGACATGAGAGAGAAACGTTGATAGGTTGCCTCTCTCACATAACCCGTCAGGATGGGGAGGAACCATAACTAGGCATGTGCCCTGACTGGAAAGGAACTGATGACCTTTTGCTTTGCCAGGTGATGCCCAACCAAGCCACATCAACCAGAGTGATTTGGTACATGTATATTGAGGTGTTGTATCTTCTTGATGTATTGTCCCCTTGATCATTATAAAATGTCCACTTTTGTCTCGTTACCTTTTTTATCTTGAAATCTATTTTGTCAGATATAAGTACAGCTATAACTGCTTTGAGAATACATTCTTAATGGGACAAACATTGGTCAGAGGTGAAGAGGATATTTGTAAAAACTTTTTTATGTAAAAACACAGGTATTCATATAGTAAATAGATACATACTATATTTATGATATTAAAATTTCACGTGGGGAGGCCCCTAGCTAGGTAGGTCAGTTGGTTAGAGTGTCATCCTGATGTGCCAAGGTTGTGGGTTTGATGCCTGGTCAGGGCACATGCAAGAATCACCCAATGAAACCCGGGCTGGTGTGGCTCAGTGGATTGAGCAGTGGCCTGTCAACCAAAGGGTCACCAGTTTGATTCCCAGTCGGGGCACATGCCTGGGTTGCAGGCCAGGTCCCCAGTAGGGGGCATGTGAGAAGCAACTATACATCAATGTTTCTCTCTCTCTCTCTTTCTCCCTCCTTACCCCTTCTTTAAAAATAAGTAAAATCTTAAAAAAAAAAAAATCAACCAATGAATGCATAAATAAAGTGGAATAACAAGTCAATATTTCTCTATCTCTCTCAAAAATCTAAAAAATAAAAGTTTTAAAATGTTATGGGGGACCCTGGCAGCTGTGGCTCAGTGGATTGAGCTCCGGCCTGCAGACCAAAGGGCCACTGGTTCAATTCCCAGTCAGAGCACATGCCTGGGTTGCGGGCCAGGTCCCCAGTGGGGGGCATGTAAGGCAGCCACACACTGATGTTTCTCTCCCTCTCTTTCATCCTCCTTTCTCTCTCTAAAAATAAATAAATAAAATTTAAAAAAATGTTATGGGGGGAATGATTAGGGAAAAAGTGTCTAAAGATGATCCTTACACAGATGATTACAAAAATGTTGAACAACTGTTAGAATGGCTGTCATCAACAAATCCAGAAAGAAGTGTTGAGGATGCGGAGAAAAGGGAACCCTTGTGCACTGTTGGTGGGAATGCGGATTGGTGCAGCCACTATGGAAAACAGTATGGAGGGTCCACAATAAATTTAAAAAATTGAACTGTCCTATTACCCATCGATTCCACTTCTGGGTACATATTGGAAGAAACCCAAAACACTAACTTTAAAGAGTATGTGGTCTCTATGTTTATTGCAGTGTCATTTACAATAGTTAACATATGGAAACTACTCAGGTGCCCATCAATAGATGAGTGGATAAAAAAGTTTTGGTGCATATATATAATGGATACAACTTGGTCATAAAAAAGAATGAAATCTTACTACTTGCGATAGCATGGATTGACCTAGAGGGCATTATGCTTAGTGAAATAAGTCAGTCAGAGAAAGATAAATACTATATGGTTTCACTTATATATGGAATCTAAAGAACAAAATAAGTGAACAAACCAAATTGAAACAGACTCATAGACACAGAGAACAGACTGTTTCCAAAGGTGAGGGAAGTTAGAGGCATAAGTGAGAAAGTGAACGGATTAAGAAGTACAAATTGGTGGTTACAAACTAGTCACAGGGATGTAAAGTAGAGCATAGGAATATAGTCCATAATATTGTAATAATTAAGTATGGTGTCAGGTGGGTACTTGAGATATGGATGGGGGGGGACCCCATACCACTTTGCAAAGTATATGACTGTCTAGCTACTATACTGTACACCTGAAACTAATAGAAAATAACATCAAATGTGAACTAATAGAAAATAACATTGAGTGTAAACTGTAAATGGAAAAAAATTTTGAGAAACAGTGCCCTATGGCAGTGATTCTCCAGATGTGGTCCTTGATTAAAAATGTACATTTTCAGACTCCCCCCCCCAGAGGGACCTACTGAATTGGAAATTATGGGGGTGGAGCCCTGCTATCTACTGTTTAACAAATCCTCCAGGTGATTCTGGTGGGCACTAAAGTCTGAGAATGACTGCCCTAGAGAATCTTCAAGGCATACAGGTCTAGGAATCTATGTCTTTAACAAACTCTCCTAAGACATATTTCAGGAAACATTAACATAGAGGATTTAAAAGTACTCTGAAAAGTGTGAGTGACTTTCCAGATGGTAAAAGATTATTTTCATTATGAGGAAACATGCTAAACAATAATAACAAAGGTCACTAATTACTAAGCACTTACTTGTGTTTCTGAGTGTAATTGCACAGTATATTCATTCTCACAAAGAGCCCATAAGGAAGTTAAGAGGATGGACTCTGAAGCCAGACGACCTGATTTATGCATCTGTAAAGTGAGGATAATGAGGGTACTTCCCTCGTAGATTTGTTGTGAGAATTTAAGAAGCTTATTGATCAGCTCTTAGAACCTCTGCCAGGTTGTGTAAGCTATTTTCATCATCCCTAAGTGCGCCCTTGTAAAAGTAGATTTGAACCCAATCAATGTTAACCCCGGGGTGTACTATAGTCCACTGTTTTTCAAAGCGTGATCCTCCACCAGTAGCCACCACAGAGCTTGTTAGAAATGCAAATTATTACAATAGAACCTATCCCAGATCTGTTGAATTACAAACTCTGGGGGTGGGGTCCAGCGGTCCAAGATTTAACAGGTCCTTTGTGTGATTTTGGTTCACACTGTAGTTTGGGGTACAGACTTTAGAGGTTGTGTTGTTGGTGGGGGCGGGGGTTAAAAAAGAAAAGCCTAGAGATGCTGGCAGCAATTCAAGAGCCTCGCTCACCTGGTAAGGCAGCAAACCGATCTAGCGGCGTCCACCAGTTCCCTGCCAGTTCTGGAAGGCGGCAGGCTAGTGCGCAAGGCCTTCTAGGGATTGTAGTGCGAATCGGTCCAAATCTGGAGGCGCCTGCGCATTGGCCGCCGACTCGCTCTAGTCGCTGTAGTTGGGGCTCGGGACCGGCTGCCATCTTAATCGAGGGACCGAAGAGTCGCCGCCGCCCCGAGTCCCGGTAAACACCCACTGGCGGACTGGGGGCACTTCTGGGGAGAGGGGGGAAAAGAATATCGGAGGAGAAAGGAATGGAGGAAGCGGCGCGCAAGCCGGGACCAAGAGCCGTGGCTGCTCCCTCTTCCCTCAGAGCCGGTGCCCGTTGGGGGCGCGGAGACCTCGGGCTAGTGGCTGCGGCCGGGTGGGGGGTGGGACGGCTGGACGCGCCGTAGGGCCACCGTCGGGCTGAGACTCTGGAGCTTCTCGGCCCGTGAGCGTCGAGTTATGAGAGGGGTGGGCCGTGGCGAGAACCGTCAGAGTCCAGCCCCGCGCCCCGCAGTCCTGCCCGGGACCACCCTCTCGCGGCCCGGCCTTAACGCGGGGCCCTGCGGCAGCTGTCGGCGCGGGCGACGTGGCCCTTTAAGGGGCGGTGGCTGGGCCCACCTGCCACCCGGCTGGTCTTCCCGAGACTTTTTGGAGCCCACAGTCGTGAGGGGGGCCTAGCACAGCGGCTGCTTCCTCTTGTTTCTGTTTTCTCCCTCTATTGTCCTCCAGCGTGGTGGTCCCGGCCCGGGCGCCCTCTTTGGTGCCCGCTTCTACCGCGGCCCCGCTGGCGCCTCCCGACGCTAAGTTTTGCAGACGTGGAACTGTCATTGTCCTCCCTCCTCAAAGTGCCCTTTTCTTTAGTAGAGAAAAGAAAACAGTAGCTGTGAACGTATTCTAAGGGCCGAAACAGGATGAGGACATGTCTTAGTGAGGAACTCAAGTTTTCAGACTTAGTTCAGAGTCGCGATTTACAGAGATAAAACACACGGTCTGTCCCCCGAAGTTGGAGCCTGAAGTTAGAGATATAACCAGGTGAACTTGCAAACTACCCGAAATTCGTGATTTGGCTAAGTCACGAATTCGTGATTTTGGTGAGTAAACTTAGCCAAAATAAAGTTCTTGTGGCAGATCTGGTGAGAAAGTCTGCATTGTGAATTCATGGGTTTACTCACTTAATTTTTAATATTTAGATATGAAGGTGGACATTCAACTGCTTTTTTGAACCATGAATGTAAATTTTCAGGGATTTGAGTCCAAAAGGAATTCCTTCATCTTCAGCATGAGCTGGGTCAACAAAAATGTGATATGAAAACAAAAGAAAAACCAAGTGCAGAATACTTGCCTAGTGTATTCTAGTGTCAATCATTTCTACATTCTTTAAACACACACACACACACACACACACACACACACACCCCTTTACACCTACTGGAAGAGATAGGCAAACAAGTAGTACCCAAATTTGACCATTAGAATAATTAGGGGAACTTTTTAAAAGTAGAAATTCCAGGGTTTCATCTCCTGAGATTGATTTAGTACCCCTGGGTTGGATCTGCAGAATTTCCTTTTAAAACATGTCTCAAGCAATTGTGATGGTTTGGAGAACTGCTGAGGCAGACAATACTGTGGATATAACAAGGACAGCTCAAAAAGCTTTGATAGAAGAGGAAGTGACCAGTTCTGTCTGAGGTTGCCAGAGAAGGAGGCAGGACCTGCCTCTGCACCTGGTATGGATGGGTCTTATTGGTAGATGATGAGTAAGTGTGATAGGGATGGGGAAAGGGAAGAACAGGGCAGGCAGAGGAAGCACCTTAATGATTTGTCAATGCAGAGGATTGTGGAAGAAAAAAGTTTCAGGAACAGAGTGGAGTGGGGAAGGAGAGCATTATGAGATGTGAGGCCAGAAAGGTATAAGGAGGCAGTTATATGAAAAGTTTTAAGTATAATGCTAAAAATCTTGAGTTACATGTTGTTAGCAGTAAATATCAATTTTTAAATAAGGAAGTGATATGAATACATGTGTGTTTTAGAAAGATGTCTCTGGTAAGTGAAAGGATGGAAGAGTGGCTATTGCAGAGGTCTAGGTGAGAGGTGAAGAGTCTTGACCTTGGAGAGAGGCTGTAGGGATGACCAAAGGGCTGGGTTTAGTTCTTTACTGGTGCAATATTGTTGACATAATTTTAAATGATGATTTTTTTTTTAGGGCCAGTCTGGGTAAAGGGGGCTCCTTTTCTGTCAAATAAACAGACAAACTCATTAGCAAGTATAAATAGTATTATCAGGCTATATATGTTAATGGTATCAGAGTATATTGTTTATTAGCATCTTTCAAAAATTAGAAAGTACCAGATTGGGTTCAATTTAGAGGAGAACTTGGATTTTAGACTGGAATTTATAACTGTCAACATTGTTGATTTAAGCCTTTTCGAAGTGTTTTTCTTCCACCCTCAGAAACTTGTATTAGAAATTTAGAGATTGCAGAGATTATCTAGTCCACAGTGGCAAATATATTTTGGTTTATGGGCCAACTCTGCTTTGAAGTAGCTTCTAGAAGTAATGTGTTGAGAAAGGATTTTTGTCATATGGGTTCTCTGGGAATGTGAGTTATGATTGATTGGTGATACCTCCTGTGGACATAGTTGTCTAGTGGGAGGTATATGTACCAGGTATATGCTAGTCTTAGACTAGTCCATCCTTTTAGTTTTCTGGGGTTTTTTGTTTGTCTTTTTAAATAAAGTCCTAAGCAGGTTAAATTATTTACATAAAACTAGTTAAGAATCAGAGCTAGAAGTAGAACCAAGTTTTGTAACTTTTTGTGGGTTTTTCTCCAGTGTACCAAGATGAATGTGTGCTACTAAAGAGCTATTGGTATTAGACCAAAAGAAAAAAAAAGGTTTTTCTAGTCTTTGCCTCTTGACTGTTTAGGCAAGAATTTAATGACGAACTTTGGCTTAGAAGTAAGTTTTGTTGTATTCATTCCGGCTTAAGAAATTTGTGTTAGTACTGATAAGAATTAGTTAACTGTTTTGTTTTTTTTTTTTTTTGTTACTTTCTTATTTTTTGTCTCTCAGTTTTAGGTTTTGGGGATTGGTTTCCTATATGCAAGTTACGGAAAAAGTGTATACAGGTTGTTTTTTTTCTGTATTTATAGTACCTAGTCAAATTCTGGCTCATAATAAGCGCTCAGTAAAGGCGTGTTGATTTTTGTGGCTGTAAATGATACTGGCTTTGAGTCAATATAAATTAGCAAGGGGGGGGTGTTGCGGAGTTGAATTGCAGTATTCTCTGGTTGGGAGGTTGGCACTCAGCTAAAAATGTTCGCTTGGAAACTAGCCTCACAGCTAGAAGACATAGTTAACCAAAAGCTTTTTCGGCTTCTATCCTTCAGTCTAGCAGTATACTGACTGTCCTTGGAAAACTGCTGCCAGCTTGACTCTTTTGCTTCTTTTCAGAATTAACTATAGTCAGATCCTTGGAATGTTTTTTTAATCCTCCTATCCCTAGAAGCTTCCAGATTGCAGAGACTGTAACCTTACGGTTACTAGAGGTAGAATATGTGTTTATATGGCTACTCTCATTTTTTGCCATGTAGCCATCTTACCCAGAATAAGCCACTATATATGATGAGTCTCCTGCCTGCCCCATGAACAATTATCTCTCCAGTGTACCTTTAAAAAATACTGTGTTGTCAGATTCCCAACGTCATTACTAATTTGATGCATTTAACCATAGAAACAATGCGTTAATGGACCCTTTTCCCCTTTCAGGTAACATGCATTTAACAGTGGCCTTCTGGAGACAACACCTTAACCCAAAGAAGTGACTCGTGACTTGAACGGTGAGAACTTCAGGTATGATGGCATGCCTGTGAGAGAGATTGTGGCACAGGAATGGTGTAGGGGGTGAACCTTGGTCATATAACTGCTGTGGGAGGCATGTTGAGAGAGCACTGTTAATGCTGGCTATATTAGTTGGTTGAAAAAATAGTTTCTACCTAGATCTGAAACCCAAAGTCTCCTCTATAAAAATTAGCATGTGCCAACGTGGATACCCCAGGAGGTCACTCTCCCTGGGCTCTGTCCAGGTAGTGTAGGGGAGCATAGGGCTCTGCTCTGTGATGTACAGTCCCTTTCCACAACTTTGGAGAGAAAGCCGGGCCTTGAGTCTGCACCTTTGTATTCCTACAGCTTCTCAGAGTCCTTTGGACAATGACTGAGGAGACAAACCATGCAGGAAACAAAAAAAAAAGAAAAAGAAAAAAAATTAGCATGTGAGCCACACTGTGCTCTTTTTTTAAAAAAAGAGATTTTATTTATTTGTTTGTTTGTTTATTTATAGAGGGAAAAGGGAGGAGAAAGAGAAGGAGAAAAAGACGAATGTGTAGTTGCCTCTTATGCACTCCCTGTTGGGGATCTGGTGTGCAATGCAGGCATGTGCCCAGACTGGGAATCGAACTGGTGACCCTTTGGTTCACATACCTGCACCCAGTCCACTGAACCACACCAGCTGGAGTCACACTGTACTCTTAATATGGACCTCTGACTTTTCTGTTTTTCTAGCTTCCTTAGATATACACACACTTTTCCCATTTGTGCTGTTTTATAAACATCTTTGTATATTTGTCTAGGCATTTGCATGTATATGGTAAAAAAGCGCAGGAATTAAAAAGAAGGCAACATGGTGTAGTGGGAAAAAAATGGAGGACTTGGAAAGATTAGGTCTGGGTTCTCATTTGAGTTTTGCCACTGACAGACTGACTTTTCACAAATTATTTAATCTTGCTGGGACTCAGTTTATATTTCTAAAATAGATGTATTGCTTTTTACCTACCTCCCTAACATTGTTGTAAGGATCAAATAAAGTAATACATATTAAATCTGTAGAAAACAGGAGTTTATAACTTAAGACATTATCTAGATCTACAAAGGGGAAAAGTTGGCAATAATAGTCAAAAAAGAAAATATGAGGACAGGACAAATTCACTTTAAAAGATCAGGAGAGAGGAAAGGAAGACTACTGGATTAAAAAAAGTAGAACATATAAAAAGACAGCAGTAAAAGAATAGGAAGTGAGTGAAGTAGAGCCGATGAATTGGTAGGTGAGGAAGCTGAATAAGAAGAGAGTGGTCCCTTTCCCTTGCCTAACCTTTACCTTTCTACTATTTGTTGTCTTACCACTTCCCTTCACATAAATGTTCTTGTCTCCACTGTAAATACTAATGTTTATTATTCAGTCATCTTTAGGAACCTTTGTTTATTTTTTGTTAACTAATTGCCAAGGCTGTGATTTGCTTATTATGGTGTCCCAGTACTATAATCAAACATGTGCTTAATCTGTTTTTGTTTTTTTTTTTTTAAATTGTGGAGAGAAAACAAGGAGATGATAGGATGCTTTGTGAGAGATACTAGGAGAAAGAATGAGTAAGAGGAAAAGTAGAAATGGTAAAAGGAAGGAAAGACATGAACATGAAAAGTATATATGTAAAGAAAAAAAAGGAAGGGAAAGGAGATGGTGTTACCTGCCGTAAAGGAACATGGCAGCTTTCATTTATTTAATGGTGATGTAATATCTCACAAAAACTTATGTTCTGGGAAAGATCATTCTCCATACCAAATTTCTTTAAAATATTTCTACAAGTATCCACTTCATTCTGAGCTCACAGAGTACTTCTCTGTGGAAAGAAAACTTGGTGAACATTTAGAAGACCTGGGTTCTAGCCTTGGATTGCTTGTTACTTAAATTCTGTGATCTTGGGCAATTCACTTAAATCTCCCTGGGCCTCTGTTTCCACACTTGTTTACTGAAAGTATTAAACATGATCTCTCAGGTTCCTTCTAGCTCACTCTTTGATTATACTTAGTACTTCCTGTGCTAGTTCACTAATTTTCAGGGCTTTGTTGATAACACCATATAGGACTGGTTTCGGAAATATCTCATAGTAGCACTTCATAATATCCAGTGCTTTATAATTGAGAAGCATTTTAAGCTGTGTTTTGAACATGAGTAGAAAGAGAGACTTGTAGGGAACCCAAGTAAACAAGTGTTAAGTTTGTAATATTCAGCAAGCATTCACTGAGCTCCTGTTGTGCTAAGTGCCAAAGGTTGCTTAATATAAAATCCCTGCCTCAAGGATTTTCTGTTTTTGTCAGGAAAACACATTTACCAGTGATATATTGTAAAAAGCAAGATGATATAATAAGGATTGCATTGAATTGCAATTTAAGATATTAACTTTGGGTTTCTTGTTTCAAACATAATTGAATATATATTAAGTGCTGCTTTATGCTAGGCATTACAGGGACTCATGATGAAAAAGTAGTCCCTGCCCTAAAGAAATTTGCATTTTATTTCATGTCTACAAACTGTTTACCCTGATAGATAGAAAGAGAAGTTTTGTACATGGAGCTTATCTCATTCCAGAAATGTCTAATAACATACATGCTTTCTGAGAAAATACAGTTTATTGGGTTCCTTAACCCTTTGTCAGTTACACAGAATTTTTTTTCTTGTAAGACAAGGAAAAAAATCTATAAATGCCATCTGCATTTGTGAACTTTGGTTTACTACTTAGTCATTTGTGCAAAGAAAGAGTAGACTCTAAAATTTAGTCTTTTGATTCTTTGTTTCAGAGAATCAATTTAGTTGGTCACAGAGGAAAGGATTCTAGTCTGAAGGAATCATATAGGGATTAACAGTGTGTGCTAGAGTTGAATTTTGGCTCTACCATGTATTGGCAGTATGACTTTGACCAAGTTGCTTAACTTCTCTGTGCCTTAGTTCCTTCATTTGTAAATTAGGAATAGTAAAAGTATATGTCCATAGTGCTGTGTGAATTAAATGAGATAATGTATACTGTTTTAGGGTCCTTTTTAAAAAAAAGATTTTATTTATTTATTTTTAGAGAGAGGGGAAGGGAGGGAGAAGAGGAGAGAAACATCAGTGTGTGGTTGCCTCTTGTGCACCCCCTACTGGGGACCTGGCCTGCAACCCAGGCATGTGCCCTGACTGGGAATTGAACTGGTAAACCCTTTAGTTTGTAGGCTAGCATTTAGTCCACTGAGCCACACCAGCCAGGGCAGGGTCCTTTTTTTTAAAAAGGTATATTTTATTATTATGCTATTACAGTCCCAATTTTCTCCCTTTGTCCCCCTCCACCTGGTACTCCCCCCTTCCCTGCAGAAATCTCTCCAGTTAGTTCGTGTCCATGGGTTTTGTGTGTTAGCTCTTTGGCATATCTATTTCCTGTACTATTCTTAGCATCCTCCTATTTTGTTCCAACCAATTACGCTTAATCCCTGCACCATTTCCCCCCTTTTCCCCCTTCCCCATGCCAGCTGATAACCCTCCAAATCATCTCCATACCTATGATTCTGTTCCTGTTCTGGTTGTTTGCATAGTTTTTTGTTGTTTTTTTTTTCAAATTATATTTTATTGATTATGCAATTACAGTTGTCCTGATTTTTCTCCCTTTGCACCCCTTCACCCAGTGCCCCTACTCCCTCAGGCAATACTCCCACCATTGTTCATGTCCATGCATCATGCATATAAGTTCTTTGGCTACTCCCTTTCTTGTACTGTACTTTACATCCCCATGGCTATTCTGTAACTACCTATTTGTACTTTTAATCCCCTCACCTCTTTACCTGTTCTCCCCTCCCCTGCTCCCATCTGTCAACTATCTGGTAGCTAACTTCTTATCTCTTGCTGCTTTTAAGAGTCTCTCTTTATTTTTAACCTTAGGCCTTTTAATTACAAAGTGTTTTGGAGTAGCCCTCTTTGCATCCATCATAATTGGGACTCTGTGCTTCCTGGACTTGCAAGTCTATTTCTTTCACCGAATTAGGGAAGTTTTCTTTCACTGTTTTTTTCAGATAGAGTTCCAATTTCTCACTCTTTTTCTTCTCCATCTGACACCCCTACGATGCAAATATTGGACCTCTTGAAGTTGTCCCAGAGGCTATTTATGCTATCCTCATTTTTTTTGGATTCTTCTTGTTCTGATTGGTTATTTTTGCCTGCCTTATGTTCCAAATCATTGATTTTTATTCTGGGTTTCATCCACTCTACTATTGTTTCTCTATAAATTGTTCTTTATTTCAGTTAGTCCACAGGTGGCAGACACAAAGCCCGAGGGCCGAATCCGGCCCTCCACCTCATTTTATCCGTTCCAGCACCTTGTTTCTACCTGGCAGCAGCACTGAGCTCTTGCTTAACTGTTAAGGAGTAGTTACATTTATACAGTCTTAAAATTACATTTGGCCCTTCGAAAGCAACTGTGAGGCTAATATGGCCCCTGGTGAAAATGAATTTGACACCCTGAATTAGTCTATCCTTTGTTTATGACTGGGTCTTTTTTATGCTGCTGAGGTCCTCACTAATTTCCTTGAGCATCCTTATAACCAGTGTTTTGAACTTTGCATTTTGTGTATGTCTTATCTCCATTTCATTTAGTTCTTTTTCTAGAGTTTTGATCTTTCATTTGGGCCATGTTTCTTTGTCTCCTTGTTTTAGCAGCCTCCCTGTGTTTGTTTCTATGTGTTAGGTAGAGCTGCTTTGACTTGGTATCTTGGTAGTGTGGCCTAATGTAGTAGGTGTCCTGTAGGGTCCAGTAGGGTCCAAATAGCCTCCCCTATCATGCAAGCTGGGTACTTGAGGTGCACCCTTTGTGTGGGCTGAGTACACCCTCCTTTTGTAGTTGAGCCTTGGTTGCTGTTGGCAGATCAATGGGAGGGATTTATCTAGGCCAGTCATCTGCAAGGATTGGCTGTGACCACTGATTACCAACCTCTGCCCTCTGTGGAGGATCAGCTGTGCAGGGGCAGGGTGGTTGTACTCTGAAAGTGGTCTGTAGCTGTAAACTGGGTGCACTGGCCCTGGGGATTCCCAGGTAGTGTAGGCCAAAGTCAGCCTCCACCTGTTGTTCCCACTGGGGCACCCTGCCTGAGCTGTAAAGCAGTCTGAGATGGTTGCTACTTGTACTGTGCTTGGAGATTCCCAGGTGAAGCCAAGCTGTGAATCTCATATGGCTGCCACTAGGGCTCACTGAAGCCAGTAGGATTTAGGAGCCAAGACCAGCCATTCTTATGGAAAAGGAGCTTGGTTGGGCCCACAAGTTGGGTGGGGGAGAGCCTCTGGGGATCTCCAAGGTGGGTCAAACAGTGTTAGCCAAGTTGATGGAATCTCAGATATGGTACCAGCTTGCTAGCTCTGTGAGGGGGAGGGTTTAGCAAAGGGACAATGGCCTCTGCTCACCCTCATGCCAGACACTTCAGTTTCTCTGTTTGTCACTGGTGCCTTTCAAGCCACCTCTCTGGTGCTGGAGCCCAGAGGGAATGAGTCTGAGTAGGTGAGTCTGTATGTGGGTTCTTTAAGAAGAACTGCTTGGGGCTCCAGTGGTTTCTTTCACCGACTCAATCCCCACTGATTTTTGCAGCCAGAAGTTTTGGGGACTTTTGTTCCTGGCACTGGAATCCTGGGCTGGGGGGCCTGGTGTGGGTTTGGGACTCCTCGTTCCTGATATATCCCTCCGGAATTTTTATCCACTGCATGTGGATATGGCTCCTGCCTGTTCAGCATTTGTGCCCCTCCTACCATTCTGGATGGATGTGGATTCTTTAATTCCGTAGTTGTCAGACTTCCATTCAACTTGATTTCTGACATTCCCGAGTAATGGTAGTTGCATATCTTAGTTGTAATTTTGATGTGGTTGTGTGAAGAAGCGAGCCATATCTGCCTACACCGCCATCTTCAAAAAGATTTCATTTCTTTGTTTTTTCTGTTTGATTCCACTGTTGATAGTTGTGAATTTGTTGCCTTTTTAATGTTCATAGTTTTGATCTCTTCACCTTAAACAAGTCCCTTTAACATTTCAGGTAATAATGGCTTGGTGATGATGAACTCCTTTAGCTTTACCTTTGTTGGAAAGCACTTTATCTGCCCTTCCATTCTAAATGATAGCTTTGCTGGATAAAGTAATCTAAGTTGTAGGTCCTTGCTTTTCATGACTGAGTACTTATTCTTGGCAATCCCTTCTTGCCTGCAAAGTTTCTTTTGAGAAATCAGCTGACAGTCTTATGGGAATTCCTTTGTAGGCAACTATCTACTTTTCTCTTGCTGCTTTTAAGATTCTCGCCTTATCTTTAACTTTTAGCATTTTAATTATGGTTTGTGTTGGTGTGGTCCTCTTTGGGTCCAGCTTGTTTGGGACCTGTGATTCCTGGACTTGTATATTTATTTCCTTCACCAAATTAGGGAAGTTTTCTTTAATTTTTTTTTCAAATTTTTTCATTTCTTGCTCTTCCTCTTCTCCTTCTGGCACCCCTATGATTCGGATGTTGGTACATTTAAAGTTGTCCCAGAGGTTCCTAAGCCTGTCCTCATTTCTTTTGAATTCTTGTTTCTTCTTTCTGTTCTGATTGAATGTTTATTTCTTCCTTATGTTCCAAATCATTGATTTGAATCCCATCTTCCTTCCCTTCATTGTTAGTTCCCTGTGGATTTTTTAAAAATTTCACTTAGTGTAACCTTCATTTCTTCCTTAATGTTTTTGCTGTACTCACTGAGTTCTCTGAGCACTCTGATCACCAGTGCTTTAAATTCTGCATCTGATGGGTTGACTATCTTTGTTTCGTTGAATCCTTTGCTTTTTAAAAATTTTCCTGTTCTTTCATTTGGGTCATATTTCTTTGTCTCCTTAAATTGGCAACCTCCCTGTGTTTGTTTCTATATATTAGGTAGATCTGCTTTGACTCCCTGACTTAGCACACCTGTTAAGTTGTATGGGGTGGAGCCTCAGGTATTTGCCAGGGTACGGTGACTCTGTGGCTCTGCGTGGGGGGAAGGCCCAGAGAGGGGACAGTGTGGCAGTGTGGCTTCTGGAGGTTTTTCTGGTACTCGCTCCATTTCCAGTCACTTCACCCACTTCCTGTATGCAACTGGCGCCCCTCCAGCTACTGCCCTGGTGGTGAAACCCTGAGTTGGGTGGGTTTGTGTACATTCTAAGTCCATGCAGGACCTTTAAGCAGCAAAAATCTGGCAGTTTATTCTGCTGTACCAACCCCGCCCTGGTTTTTACAGGCAGAGGTAATGGGGATTTATCATCCTGGTGCTGGAACCCTGGGCTGTGTGGTCTGGCCCGGGGCTGGAATTGCTCACTCCCAAGATATCCCTCCTGGTTTTTATCCACTACATGTGACTGTGAGACTGTCCTTTCTGCTACTGCCATCTCTCTTTGCCACACTGTGTTTCTGCTCATGTCTGTGACTCCACCCTTCCTACCTGTCTGGATGAATGTGGTTTCTTTAAATCCTTGGTTGTCAGACTTCATATGACTAGATTTTCTGATAGTTCTGGGTGTTACTTGTTTTGAGATCTGGTTGTCATTCCTTCTATGGTTTTGCATGTCTACCTATACCTCCATCTTGGCCAGAAGTCTGAGATAAAGTATTTTTTGTACAATGGTTAGCTCACAACAAGCGTGAAATGTTAATTACTATTATTGTTATTTTTGTCATTATCATCATTACCACCGACCTTGTCATTCTTGAAATTATTGTCAATTTATTCATTCAGTAAGCTTATCCAAGGTGAGCATTATAAATTCAGAGGCCAATAAGGGCTAGATGAACATTTTAAATAGTAAAGATAGATTGTATTGGGACCGAAGTGAATGAGGGAATTTATGTCTCTCCAATGAGACAACTGTTAGGTAGCTTTGATTCACTTTTCTTTTTCACTTTTTAAAATTTATTGATTTGGGAGAGAGAGATGAACAGAGAAACAAACGGAGAGACATTGATTTGTTGTTCTACTTATTTATGCATTAATTGGTCGATTCTTGTATGTGCCCTGACTGGAGATTGAACACACAACCTTGGTGTATCAGGTCCATGCTCTAACTTAGTTACTTGACCAGGGCTCTGGCTCATTCTTTTTTTTTTTAATTGAGGTAAAATTCACCATTTTAACCATTTAAAAATATATACTTCAGTGTTGGTTCACTGTTGATCTAGTGGGGAGTACAGACAACGTGTGGTCTAAACATCTTAATTTTTTTTCTGAAGAGAAGCTGGAAATTCAGTTTTTGTGAGAACTCTTTATTTTTAAATGTTGGCAACGTA
The DNA here is from genome assembly GCA_004027475.1 of Anoura caudifer. Lineage (NCBI taxonomy): Eukaryota > Metazoa > Chordata > Mammalia > Chiroptera > Phyllostomidae > Anoura > Anoura caudifer. Next base: position 57,667 of record PVKU01009417.1, read on the forward strand.
TAAATTCATAATATAAACACTGTGGGCCAAACAAATCACCACTGTGGGCTCAATTTATCTTGTGGGTTACCACTTTGCAACCTCTGATCTGGGGCTTGACTTTTTGCAGCATAACCCATATTCCGTGCCCTCCGGGAAGAAAGTCTTTACCCACATAAAGATTTAAGATAGTTCAAGTAATACCTCAGAGCAGTCTAGGGCTGTATGAGGGGTATGTAGAATAATTATTAAGGCAGAGAGAAAAAGTGAAGTTATTTAAGACTGGGATTCAGAATGGGCAAGGGTGAAGAGGCAAGAATGAACTTGAGGTGGTGGAAGTGCGGAGAATAGATTAGTTGGAGTTTAGATCAGTCTGAAGGGTTTTTCTGTGGGCCTGGTAATAGAAAGTTTGGAAGAATTAAGAGACCCTCTTATTTTGGGATAACCTTAAGTCCTATTGGCTGACCAATTTAAATGGGATTTTATGAAGATTTATGTGATAATATTGAGGTCTACAATATTTCCTAGGGTTGCTGGGGTCTGGAGGCGGGGAGACCAGACTAAGGAGGTGGTAGTGGGAATACAAAGGAAGGGACAAAAGCTTGTATTTGGGTCACCCTGGGTCACTGGAACCCTATAGTAAATAAAGAGGGCTAATTTTGAAAGATTTTTTTTCCTACTCATTTTGTAAAAACTGGGGTATGTGAGGATAACACTGTGTGGACAGGCTATCCCTCTTATTTCATGTTGTGGATCTTGCTTTATCACACTCTCAGAGCCAGCACACTCCTTAAAGATGGATCACATGTACAGTCTTACGATTTTCCAGTTTGTACAGGTGGAAAAGAAGGACAAGTAAGTTTTAGTTGAAGGTTAATTAACAGTATAACTAAATATAAATGCTGCCAGTCTCAGACAGTTTTATAAAGTGTACAAGTGAATTAGGTAAAAAGTGGATCTTTATCTACAGATACGTACTTAGGGTTTTTTGTTTTATGAAACTAGGATTTGTAAAGATTATAATTTTGAAAAATGGTGTAATATGATGGTTTTAAAGCATGGGATATGGATTGGCAGCTCCCTCAATGTGCTATAAACATAGATACTCTGCCCTTCACTTTTTTTCCTCTGAAAAATGGGTATAATTTCTACTTCCCATGGTTGTCATGAGACTGCACATTAAAAAATGTTGACTATATGATAGCTATTATTATTAGTAACCTTGTTTTTAAAAAAAGAAAAAGGAAGTATCAGAGTTGTTCAACTGCTTATGACATTTCTAGTTTGGGATTTTTGGTAATTTCAGTTAACCCCTGGTAAGTTTCATTAAACTCATTTATATATGGAATTTTTGTATCTACTAAGGTTTGGAAACACTGAAAAATGGTTTGGTCATGGAAGAAAATGTAGAATTTTGCAGCAGATACTTGATACAACAATTAATTTATGATTCATAATGTTTAAAGAAACTGATAAATATTGTAGAAAGGTGGAATGTGTTTATTCTGTATTATGTGAGAAAATGATTTTTAGGATTTTACTTTCACCGGCCTTTTTGTCCTGTTTTTACTTTATCATGAAAATTTTCTTGACATATACATAAAAATTATTCCTTATTTTTGGCTAAAATGAAAAATGTAGTGTTGTAAGTAGTTTTTTTTGTTGTTGTTGTTATTTTTGTTTTTTTAAGTAAGTAAACTGGATAAAATAGTGTTAGATTATAGCCTGAGTGTAAAGAATGTTGGAACACTGACTGGTGTGGCTCAGTAGATTGAGTGCTGGCCTGAGAACCTCCAAGTCACAGGTTCGATTCCTCATCAGGGCACATGCCTGGGTTGCAGGCCTGGTTTCAGGTTGTAGACCAGTTTGGAGAAATTTGAGAGAGAACTGATTGATGTTTCTCCCAGCACATGGATGTTTCCCTCCCTCCCTCCCTTCCCTTCTCCTCTCTCTATAAATAAATAATATCTAAGAAAAATAAAATAAAAGAATATTTGAGATATAGTAACATTTCCCTCATTGATGAATGAGAGTACTAAACTGAGCCTCTGAGAAGTACACAAAGTTGCTGCCATTATAGAGATGTAACAATAGTGTCAAATTGAGCTAAATTTCATTTAAAGAGAAGGGATTTGTTTTTGCTTTTGCTTTTTTTTTTAAGTCACTACCTAACCTAGTGTTTGGAATTCATTTGTCTTGAACATTAAAAGGGATTTTCAGGTGGTTCATTTAATTATAGATCTGCTTTGGAAGTGGGAAGGAAAGGAACACAGGGACATGGGAGAGGGATTAGCTGCACTTGCTTCTGTGAAATGTCAGTAGTTAAAGGGAAATACCAGACTTTTTTTATTCTTGAATTTTTTGGAGGAAAGATATTTACTATAGGTCTTAATTAAAAACTTATTTTATGTATATTGAAATGTGCAGGATGTAACTACTACTCTTTTTCATTGTCCAGAATGTTGCCAACATTTAACTGTAGTCATCCCCTCCCCCCTTTGTCTTTGCCCTTAAGGGTTTATACTTTTTTATTCCTTTACTTGATTTTGCCAGGCTTTCATGAGGGAATGAAGATGGAATACATAAACCATATGAATTGATGCTTTCATTTCTAAGGGACAAAGAAAATGATGAATTTATCTGTCCTGATTATTATTTTGTTTGTTTCTTATTGTGGTAAAATATATGTACATAAAATTTACTATTTTAACCATTTTTAAGTGTTTGGTTCAGTAAAATTAAATACATTCACATTGTTGTTTACCACTATGCATTTCCAGAACTTTTTTTATCATTCCAAACTGAAACTGTTACCATTAAACAGTAACTCACAACCTCCTACCCAGTTGCTGTTAACTACTGTACTACTTTTTTCTTTATATAGAATGCGACTATTCAAGATACCTAATATAAGTGGAATCATGTAACATTTTTCCTTTGTGCTGGCTTATTTCACTTAATGTGATGTCTTTAAGAACATTTTTGTAGAATTTCTTTTTAAGCCTGAATATTATTCCATTTTACGTATATGCCATTTTGTCCATTCATCTGTTGATGGACATTTGGGTTCTTTCCACTTTTGGCCATTTTTTGAATAATGATGCTAGGAATGTGGGTGTACAAATATTATTTAGGGGTATTCCTGGAAGTGGAATTGCTAGATCATGTAGTAATGCAGGTTTAACTTTTTGAGCAACCACATACATAGTTTTCCACAACAGCCGTACCATTTTACATTTCTACCACCAGTGCACAAGAGTTTCCGTTTTCCACACCCATGTCAACATTTGTTGTTTTCTGTTTCTTTGTTAGTAAGTCATCCTAATAGGTGATGTGATATCTCACTGTGGTTTTGCTTTGCATTTTTCTGTTGAGAAATTTTTATGTTCTTTTTACCATTTGTATATCTTCAGAGGAATGTCTACTTAAGTCCTTTGCCCATTTTTTATTTTTATGTAAGTTTTTAAAATTTATTGATTTTTTTTAAATGAGAGAAGGGGAGGGGGAGTCAGAAAGAGAGAGAAAGAGACAGAAACCCCAGTTTGCTGTTCCACTTATTCATGCACTCATTGGTTGCTTCTTGAATGTGCCCTGACCAGAATCAAACTGCAACCTTGGTGTATTGGGAGACACTAATAATTTAGCTATCTTGCTTGGGCCTTTGGCCTATTTTTTAAATTGTTTCTTTGGTTTTTTGACATCTTAATAATTTTCCAGGCTGCTGTCCATATCTTTTCTGCTTCTGGTTCTACTGCTAGTCCTTCTTGTTCCCTATTGTTGACAAAGCTGCTGGAACCATTCTCAATATATAGTCCTTTGGTAAATGTTTGATGACAAGAGGTTACAAGTGAAGGTTGGTTGGGGCAAGACCTTCATTACATTTTTTTAAGTTTTGAATTTCTCTCTCTTTTAACCATTTACTTGGTGGGGTAAACATTTATAAAGGATAAACCTTTATTTATTTTTTAAATTATATTTTATTGATTATGCTATTACAGTTGTCCCATTTCTCCCCCATCATTCCCCTCCACCCTTCACACCCCCTCCCACCCACATTCCCCCCTTTAGTTCATGTCTATGTGTCATAAGTTCTTTAACTTCTACATTTCCCACACTATTCTTGCCCTCTCCCTGTCTATTTTCTACCCACCGTCTGTGCTACTTATTCTCAGTACCTTTTCTCCCTCTCTCCTCCTCCCACTCCCCTGTTGCTAACCCTCCATGTGATCTCCATTTCTGTGTTCCTGCTCCTGGTCTAGGTGTTTGCTTAGTTTGTTTTTGTTTTAGATGTGGTTGTTAATACCTGTGAGTTTGCTGTCTTTTTACTGTCCTATTTTTTATCTTCTTTTTCTTAGATAAGTCCCTTTAACATTTCATATAATAAGGGCTTGGTGATGATGAACTCCTTTTAGCTTTACCATTGTTGGGATGCACTTTATCTGTCCTTCCATTCTAAATGACAGCTTCGCTGTATA